>LR749541.1:458020-621894 GCA_902729485.2 Mus minutoides
TATATATATATATATATATATATATATATATATATATATATGATACTTATAATTTCTAGAAATTGTTCTTCTTTTAACTATTTACTCTGGAACTCTTAGAACAAGAAAATTTATAGCTATTTAATAATGTAGCCTGTTAGTGAAAATCTCTATACAACAGAACCAGAAATAGCCATCACTATCTGTTGCCTATTTAATTGGAAGTAGATTACTTTTATTGCAAGTAGAACTTCAGAACAAGAATATTTGAATAGAAATGTCCAGCTTCAGAATGATAAGACTGGTAGTTCTCTCTTCATTCATAAGGGCTTTTTTTCCTTAATGAAATAGAAGATAATATACTTTGGTCTTGTCTTTGATCCTCTTAATTATTCTTTTTTGTACATACAGTATTTTTATTTGTATGTGGGGTGTGAGTGTGTGTGTGTGTGTGTGTGTGTGTTTGTGTGTGTTTGGTGCATGTACATGAGGTTGCCCATGGAGGCCACAAAGGGCATCAGATCCTGTGGAGGTCTGCGGTAAGCCCCCCCACTTAGCCTGGAACTTGCCCTGAAGTGTAAACAGCAAGTCTCTGAGATTCCCTTGTTTCTGGCACCTCAGCTCTGTAATTACAGTGCCAGTCTTTTTGTTTGTTTGTTTGTTTGTTTGTCATTGTTGTTGATGTTTGTTTGTTTTTAAAACTCAATCTAAGCACTGTACTCACCTATGTCTCTAATCTCCACAGTAACACATTTTGGATACCTCATAACCAAGAAAATACCCAGTTTATTGGAATTCATAAAGAAGAAAAAGTTTTGTTTAAAAATAATAAATCAGTGAGGTTTTTAGTGGGCCCTCCAAAGAGGTCCCTGACCACAGCTTTGTGCTTGTTGGATGTTCTACAGTCCTCTCTTTTCCCTTGTATTGCTGTAGCACTTGGGGACTCCTGGAGATTTTGGTAATAGATATTAGATCTGAGAGTTGTGACTTGTACGATTCGAGAGCCTCCACAGAGCAGTTTTGGGGTCTCCCATGTTAATGAGGTGAATTTCTGTGTAAATAAATGCTCAGGATTTGAATCTGAAGAAAATAAAGCATGATTTGAACCTCATCATTCTGCCAAATCAATATCGATGGGAAAATTTATTGGTACAAGGGCATTCCTGTTACCAGTGACTTGTATAAACAATAAAGATTTTGATGCCATGATTTATATGCTGTCTCTTTTGAAAAATGTTGAAAAAAATGGCCTATTTGGTCCTGAAAGTTCTGTTTGAAGCCATGGAAGTATTATAGCCCTCTTTGTACCATTATTTCATGTTTTGTCTCACTGCATGGTATGAAAGCACAAAGCAGGAACCATCACAATATTTCTCAGAAGCTGTGTAGGGCTGCGATCCTAGGATTTTAGTGTTAGCATTGTTTGTTGGCTCAAGGATCCCTAGCTCTTAAAAACAAAGAGAAAAACAGATTCAGCCGGGCGGTGGTAGCGCACGCCCTTAATCCCAGCACTTGGGAGGCAGAGGCAGGCGGATTTCTGAGTTCACGGCCAGCCTGGTCTACAAAGTGAGTTCCAGGACAGCCAGGGCTATACAGAGAAACCCTGTCTCAAAAAAACCAAAAATGAAAAAAGGAGAAAAAGAAAAAAGAAAAACAGATTCGTGTGTGTGTGTGTGTGTGTGTGTGTGTGTGTGTATGTGTGTATGTGTGTGTGTGTGTTTCTCTGTGAGTGTATGTCACTATTGTGCAGGCAGGTATTCAGGTAGGTCAGAAGAGGGTGGGTGTTGCGTCCTGAAACATGAGTCATAGGTATTTGTGAACTCCCCTGAATAGGTACTCATATCTGAACTCACATCCTCTGAAATAGCTAGTCTTTAACTGTTTTACCTTCTTTCCAGGGTGAAATTTAAAAAAAAAAAAGTATTATAAAGTATTTGAGCTGTTGAAGGAGAATGAAACAGTCATTTATGGAAAAAAATTTTCTACCATCCTCAACTCATTTCTTTTGTTGTGGCATAATAGTTTTTAAAAAGAGTGACTTAGGAGAGATAGGGCTTATTTGGCTTTCAGTTCCAGCTCACAGTCAGTCAGGTTGTAGAAGTCAAGGCAGGAATTCAAATGGAGCTGGTTACATCATATACTCTGTCAGCATCAGAGAAAAATAGCCCAATAAATAAATGATGCTGCATAAGTGGGCCAGGTCTTTCCTCCCTAGTTAGTATAATCAAGAGAATCCCCCATAGACATGTCCACTGGATAGTCTGATCCAGAGGTCCCTCATGGAGACTGTCTCCATGGTTGGTTCTAGGGCATGTTCTATAGAGACTACTTTAAACTCATTTGAAGAGATACTTACAGACAACGGGGTACTTTGTAGTCATTATAGTCAGTGAAGTAGAATGTATCAGTCTTGGCTTTTGTATTCTGTAGATTGCAGAGATGGGTTTTTTGATGGGAGAGAAGGGCTGAAAAGAGGAATCTGGTACCAGTCATTCCTCACTGCTGGTACCTATTTTGCTAATCAAATTATTGCCCATTTTTGAGTTTGTGGTTACAGCAGAATGTGCTTGTTACATGCCTCTAACAAACACAAATGCTGAAATTCTTAAAACTCCTTTTCTTTTGACTATTAGCTCAAATTTAAAAACCAAAAGTAACTAAACTCTGGTAGTTTTAAGAATATCAGTTGCAGCTGCCATTAAATGTGTAAAATACAATACAGCATATGTGCTTTATAGTGATGGTCTAGTACAGTGTCACTATGGTGTGCCTATGACTGCACATAAGCAACCACGGTGGATCCTTGTAAATGTGTGGGACTGAAAACTCCTAATACAATGGGCACATGATGCTGTGTGTGCAGAGAATAGAATCCTGTTTCTGGGAATAGATTAAATAGGACTTCATACCACCACGTACCTGTCACCATACCTGTTGACATTGATCTGATGGTTCCAATGCAAAGTTTTTTAAATTTAAATATCACAAACTCCTTGCTTCATGGTAATGAGCTACAACTAATAATTCCTGTATTTTATTTCTTTCAATCACTAAAACTTTCATTTAGTAAATGGTGAAACTTGTGTATCCATTCATTTGGCTTTCCTGTACCCCACTGATATAGACTGAGTAAGATGGACAGAAATGATACCCCTTTCTGTTACTGCTCCAATGGCCATGGGGTAACATGGTGGTGCTGGTTATCAAGGTACACTGACAACTCCTAGGAGAGCTCACTTCCTTCAGAAGGGTCTCCATGCATTCCAATTCACTAGTTTGTTGTTATTATGAGAGAGGTGTGTGTGTGGGTGGGGGGGGTGCCTTCTCTGTTTTCTAGGGCTTCATCCTTAATTACTTTGTAATGACTTAAAGTAATTAAATTGTAAAATACTCTTTGAACTGTTGTTGAATGATAGCTATATCAAAATTTTTCCACTCATCTTCTTTGAGGTTTTTCTAATGCCATATATCTTTCTTGGGTGACTTTCCTCACAGATGTGTTTGTGATCCCAGGTGAGGATTTGTGAACTCTAACCATTATACTAAACCTCTGGCTTTGTCATCTGAAGCCAAGGGTTGTATGTAATTTGCTTGCATCTTATTAATTTGTGAGGATTTCTCCTTATCCAATATATTCATAAGCATTTATTTTAGATATTGTCTTTTTATGATGTTCTTTTTGAGTAGTAATAATTTGTAAATTGTGAACTTTGTTTTTTACAGAAAGTAGACAAATATTCAAAACAGGATCCATTGTGATTGCATGAAAAATGCTTATCTTCTGGTTTAACGTTTAGGCTTTGGTGGTTTACTTTGTTGATTGGTTTTTTTGTTTGTTTGTTTGTTTAATTGTCAATTAAGATCTGGAAATTTGAATGTAGTAGAGAATAAAACCTTTGAGTTCCTGATAATAGGAACCTTGGTGAATGTTGTCTGATCCCAAGGATGCTAAAGATGCAGCTAGGAGAATGTCTGGTGCTCGTGTGGATCTTTAGGTGTGTGTGTCATCCCAGTTTCACTCATGTGTTCTGGTAAAATATCATGAGGAATGGAAACTTAGTGAAGACAGGGCTTAAATTGGTTTCGCGTTACAGTCCATCATGGCAGAGAAGTTAAGGCAGTAGGAACAACTAGCTGGTCACAATATAGCTATCATTAGTTGCTGAGAGAAATGAATATTGACATACTATTGTATTCTGCTCATCCTGTTTGCACCCTGGTGCTTTAGAGCCAACACCCAGGGAAGGGTGCTATACAGTGTGACTTTCTACTTCATTTAGAACACAATCAACACAACTGCCCACAGACATGACCGCAGAGCAGCCTGATCTAGACAGTTCCTCCTTGTGACACATTTCCAAGCTGGTTCTAGATTGTGCCTCCTTGACAGTTAAAGCTGCCCATTGCATTCACACAGTCTCCTCATGGTTTGAACTCTGACCAGCCTGTTACCTACTAGCTCATTCTTCCTCCCTCTCTCCTTATTCCCCTCCCTCCCTCATTTTAGAGATATTTATTGGAGCAAACCAATTCTGTTTTTATTATTCCTTACCTATGTTATACAGGTCATTTCTTTGCTGTTTAAAGGAAACTGTTTTCTGTCTTGTAAAACAGGTAACACAGAATGGACTTAGATATTAACTGATAATTTCTAGGACTTTAAAAATATCTTGGCATAAGTATGTTGCGTAAGGGTTATTTCTAGGTGTGTTGGGGGTGGGGCATTTTTCGTGGTCCTGTCTGTCTCTCTCTGCTTCACTTCTGAAGGGGTAGTTTTCCTGTGGCATCTCAGAAATGTTTAATTTAGGAGTATAATGTTGAGTTGCTTGTATTTCAAAACTATCATAGAAAGTACTTTCCTCCTTACAGACTGCCACACTTCCTGAGGACATCTTTGAATCAGAGTGTGGCATCTTTTGGAGCCTGGTTAGAATTTCTTCTGAATTGTTAATGCAGTTGTGAAAGAGTTTTGGCATGTTTGTACCAGTATAACCTTTCAGGTTTCTGTATAAGTACATTTTCTATATATTCTCTTCCCCCATGGTGTTGGTTTCTTACTTATAACTAACATGATTGCTTGAAGATTTGTTTAAGCAGAAAAAGTAATGGAGGAAGTGAATTTTTAGATATTTAAAGATTAAGTTAAATCATATTTGAAAGTGTTTAAACTAGGCTTTAGACTTTGTTATTGCAGATACCAAATACAGACTAAATGTTAAACATAGTCAACTGTGTTGTCCATTCGCTGTTCTGTTCCTGCTCACAAGAGCTGTGTCTTTCTGTCTCTGTTTTTCCCCTTACTCTTCCTGTTCTACTATTCCTCCCATTTCAAAGCTCTCTGTCTCTCCTTCCCCTCTACCCTCTTCCCCACCACGAGTAGTAATATATTACTTTTGAGCCAAACATTTCTTGAATGACATATTTATACCAATTCTTCCATTTTCAGTAAAATAAAGTTATTGTCAAGTTTTCTTATGATGTAGTTAGTGTCTATAGTGGCATCACAGAGAAGAGAGATACACCTCTCTCTTGTATGGAGCTTTTTATAGGTTTCTTTTTTAATGTTAGTTAGACTTTAATCAGTGAGTCTCCAATGGCTGTAGTGTTTGGTTTGGTTTGGTTTGGTTTGGTTTGGTTTAGTCTAGTTTCGTTTCGTTTTGTCTTCGTTGGGGGTGGAGGGTGAGATAATATCACATAGGCAGTCAGATAATTCTGTTGTGAACTCTTCCTGTAGCCGGTTTGGTTTTCAGTCATGTATAATTTATGCTTTTGATGAATTTGTCTATTTCATCTGAGCATTCATTTTTTGACTCAGTTATCTGTATAATATCCCTTTATTGTTTAAACAGCTATCCAGAGCACAGTGATCTGCACTCATTATTGTTAGCGTCGGCCTTTGTTTGTCTATATCTCTGTTTCCTCTGCTCTCCCTGCATGTGAGTATGAATAGGCATTTATCAGTTTTACCAATTTTCTCAAAGAAACAGCTTTACTTTCATTGATTTTTCTGTGCTGTTTTATTTTTCATCGATTTCCTTCTTTCTGTTTATCTAGGGTTCACTCTGCTCATATTTTTTCTTTCTTTCTTTCTTTCTTTCTTTCTTTCTTTCTTTCTTTCTTTCTTTTATGTGAGAACAAATTAGTGTTTTAGTTTGTTTGGTTGGTTGTTTCTTTCTTTTTCTTTTTGGTTTTATGAGACAGGGTTTTTCTGTATAACAGCTCTGGCTGTCCTGGAACTAGCTCTATAGACCAGGCTGGTCTTGAACTTGGGGAGATCTACCTGCCTCTGCCTCTGCCTCCTGAGTGTTGGGATTGAAGGTATGTGCTACTTCACCTAGCTTTGTATTCTTGATAGCCTATAATTTATGACCCTCCTGCCTTTGCCCCTGAGTCCTGGGGTTCTGTAAGCACACGGCTACCAATGCTTTTGTGTATCAGTGTTAGTTTAAAGGAGAAGCTGGAATCATCTTTCCATATAGGCATCTAAATTTACCATATAAATGTACCCCATAATACTACTTTAGCAGTACCCCACAAACTCTAATATGTTTTCATTTTCTATGCAAAATACTCTTTAGCTCCTTTTTATACTTTTTTCTTGATTTGTGGGCTTCAGCCTATATAGACCCTGTGATTGCAAGACATGCTTTATGGCACTTCATATCCAACATGGATTGTCATTCAATTTATCATCATAATATGGTTTTTCTATGTAGGTGATCCCTGTCGACCAAGTCGTTATTCCCAGTGGCTGAGTAGAGTGTGTTACACATACCTGTCTGGTCAGGCTATTCATTTTGATCTTTAGTTTCATTATAACCTGAATTAGTGTTTTCTGCTTGCTTGAGAGATGGGAGATTGATTCATGTTTCTGACTGTAATTTAGTTTTAATCCTTCTCTTTATCTGATGTCTCTGTTGTTAGGCACATAAACATTAAGGATTGTTATGTTGTGTCGATTGATGGATGCGTGCTATTATTATTAAATAGATGTCTTTAATCCTGGTTGTAGTCTGAAATATAGTTTTTTAAAATGTTTGTCTATAAAGTCCTATTTTACTTACTATTGCTACCTTTTAAAAATATTTTTTGGTCATTTAAAAAAATGATCTGTGTGTTGCCATGTGCATGCCTGGGTTTGCACATGGGAGTAGGGCAGGTGCCTTCGAAGGCTAGAGAAGTGTGTTTGCTCCTGATGCTTTGGAGCTCGGGTTGTGGGCATTTGAAAGGCGCATGAGTATACCAGATTTCTGGCCCTTGCCTGTGTCCTTTTATAGGAGTGCTGTCCATAGAGAAGGTCAGTTTCAAGTCTGCCATGCTGGCAGTGGTTTTGTACTGAAGATAGCTTTCCGTGTGTGTGTGTGTGTGTGTGTGTGTGTGTGTGTGTGTGTGTGTGTGTGTGTGTGTTGTATCTTTAGCTTGTAAGAGCTTTGCAAGTGATACATGACTTTATATATGGTGTGTTAATGATGAACTCAGCATTCCATTCGGTTCTTGGCTTGCATTTTCTCCATCCTAACTTTTTTAGTGTACAGTTCATAGTGTACATTTATATGTGTTAAACAGACAGCAGTTTGTTTCTGTTGTTTATATTTTACCAGTAAATTTTCTTTTAAAGTGATTTTCAATCAGGAAATATTGATTAGAACAAGTAAGCCAAATGGTTACTGTGCCTTTTGTTTGATTAAGACACTGGAGCTATTCCTGTTAACCAAAAGACTTCCTTTGGTATTTCTTGTCGAGATAGTCTAGTAAATGTCAAAAGATATATATGATGTAAGGAACACTCAGGTGCAGAGGTCGTTTTCTGTTGATAAATAGTGTGTGTGTGTGTGTGTGTGTGTGTGTGTGTGTTTGCATGTGCATTCGTGCATGCACTTTAAATGTGCTGATATGCTGTCTTCTCTCAGTTATTTCCCACAAGACATTTGATGCCACCTAAGTTCTTCTTAACCGTAGCAAGGATTTTTCTCTGCCACTCAGAGTTTTTAATCCTGCGTTTAGAGCACTTGACGCAGTGAGTCTTAGTATAGTTTTATGCATGTTTCTTCTAGTTTGTATTTGTTGAGTTATTTTATGGGGCCATAATTTCTATGTTTATAATTTGGGGGTCATTATTTCCTTAAAGATTTATTTTATTTTGTGAGTGTGTGTACATGATTATGGGGATGAGTGTGTACATGAATGTGTATGTGCATGGGTGTCGATGCCTTCAGAAGAAGAAGATGATGATGTTAGATACCCCAGAACTGTCGTTACAAGCTGTTGTGAGCCACCCAATCTGGGCACTGGAATTGAACTGGAATCTATTAGAAGGGGGGCAAGAGCTCTTAGCCACTTAGCCATCTCTCTAGTCTGTCTTTGATGTCTTTTTTAAAGAGAGAAATACATCTTTATTTTACCTTCAATGGAACTCCAGTTATGAGATATCAAGGTATTTGTCATCTTGTATTTAAGTGATTTTGTGTGTGTGTGTGTTTATGTAATATATATTATATGTAGTATATGTGTGTGTGTGTGTGTGTGTGTGTGTGTGTGTGTATATATATATATATATATATATATATATATATATAGAGAGAGAGAGAGAGAGAGAGAGAGAGAGAGAGTCCTTTTGGATAGTTCTTTGAGCCTTATGCTTACCAATCTTGTTTTCTCCTATGTGTATTCAGTAGTTTTAGAGGTGTCGGTTGTGTTTTTTAAATAATAAACTTCCTCGTGTTTTAAACATCTGAATGGATCTTATAGTAAATATTTTAATGTTCTTGTTTATGAATGATGTCTTTGTACCTTCTGGGTCATTTCTGTTATTTCATTCTGTTTTGAATATTACTTCATTCTGTTACTTTATTCATTGTTGGAATGAATGTGTGCCACTACATGACCACACACACCCCCAGCCAGTCACTGGGGTGTCCTAGGCAAGTGTTCTACCACTAAGCTACACTCCATCTCTATAAAGGTAGGAGGGAGGTCTTCTAAACGCGTGTTCTGTAGTGGAACCACATTCCTAGCCCTGCTTACCTGTTTTAAAGAAAATCGTCTCTTTGGAAGGATGTGTATCTCTAGGTTGAGCCTCATGTCTTTATGCTGTTTGAATTTTTACTTTTAACCCATTTTCACATTTTTCTGTATTCTAAAATTTTTTCCAGATTCTCTGTTGTTGTTTTTCTTGTTCAAGATGTATCATGGGGTGACCAGTTCACATTTAGTTTAGAGTGTTTGACAGTATAGATTGTTGAGGCTTCACCTAAAACCTTCGCATTATACAAAATCTCACTTGTCTCTCCATTACAGTATAAACCACACTGATATCATCGTAGCTTGTTATTATGTCTTTGGTTTGTTAGGGAAGAGCTGTCAGAGAATAAGCTCTCTTTATTGCTTGGAATTACGAGTTAACTGTTGTCTTGCCACTGATTAGAACAGCTGTCTTTTCCATTCTGCTGTGTTTGCTGTGGCATCTCACTGTCACAAGGTAGTGTTGGAGGTGACAGTCTCCTGAGACTCCTTTCATGACCTGTCACAACATCACAGACTGGGATCAGTCAGGGGTTTCTGTCTTTTGTATTGGCAATCTTATTTCTTAAAACATGTGGCTCTGCCTCTGACCCTGCCTTCTGCTCCTCTTTCTCTGCCTTCTGATCTGATGCTGTGTGCTATGGGGGAAGGTCAGGTCAGCATCTAATATACTCTGTTTAAAAATACTGCAGGGGCTGGAGAGATAGCTCTGTGGGTAACAGCAATTGCTCTTGTCAAGGTCCTGAATTGGGTTGCCAGAAACCATGTTGGGTGACTCAAAACCACTAGTAACTCTGTCCCCAGAAGATCTAACACCCTCTTCTGGCTGCCCCATGTACCTGCACACATGTGTGCACATGTACACACAAACACATAAGAACATACACAAATAAAAATTTTAAATACTTTTAGAAATTCCTTCCCAAAATATACCCCAAAAAGAAGTCTTATGAGAGAAGACGTACTAATTTGAGAGCTTTATTTTTTTTTTGAGGGTTTTATGTCAATTTTTTTTTTTACTACTTTTATTAGATATTTTCTTCATTTACATTTCAAGTGTTATCCAGCTAGTTCCCTATATCCTCCCCCCTCCCGGCCCTGCTCCCCTACCCACCCACTCCCACCCCTTGGCCCCTGCGTTCCCCTGTATTGGGGCGTATAAAGTCTGCATAACCAAGGGGCCTCTCTTCCCACTGATGGCCAACTAGGCCATCCTCTTCTATATATGCAGCTAGAGACGTGAGCCCAGGGGGTACTAGTTAGTTCATGGTTATTCTTCCACCTATAGGGTTGAAGACCCCTTCAGAGAGCTTTATTTTTTTTTAAACCTTCATTTTTGGAGTTGGTGTCTGTGGTATTCCTGTGTTCATATTTTTCACTAGCCTTGGATTCTCCCCGTCCTCCAAACACTGCTGACTTGCTTTCTTTCGCATTGCATGGTTCTGGCTCCCTCTGCAGCCCCAAATGGAAAAGTGCGGTGCTGTCCTTTGTTACTGAAAAAAACCAGCTAGCTGAGCTGTCTGCTTATTTGAGGGAGCATTTGCAGCTGATGTGCAAGTGTAGTCGGGAAGTTCAGATTAAGGAACGCCTTACTTTTGTTTTGGCAAGGCTTATTGGAGACTAAAGTTGTATCTAAGGAAGATTCATGTAGAGAAAAAAATGATTAGGATGGGCTGAAGAGAGGCTGAAGAGGTAAAAGGTGATATTTGCTAAGGAGGAAGTTTCAGGAGGAGTGTTGCAGTGTAGTTGTATGAAGACACTGACTGAGCAGCGACGCCTCGCAGGCTGAAACCTCCTGTGTCATTGTAGAACCAAGTATTACAGCTTGCCTGTGTGATTTAACACTTTGTTTACCTTGTGAGTGGCTTCTCTGTCAACCATGTAGCAGAGGCTTGGCTTACCCACTGTACAGACTGCAGTCTCTTGTGCTTTAGAATGAGTGAATTAGAATTAGAAAATGCAAATCGAGCTTTACTCGATTTGTGATAATGGCTTCAGATTATTGCTTTTCAATGTTCTCTTGAGATGTTTTATCTCCCCCGTAAGTTCCCGAATCTACAGTGTCCATTAAAGGAAAATTATATCAAATTCTAAAATGTAGGTTTTTAAAGCAGTGGCCACCTTGTTGGACTTGTGCTTATTTTTGGATGAGCACAGGAACTTTGGACAGAGTGGGAATATTTGCGCATGGTGCTTGGGGAGCTATTAGTGTTAACAGACTATGTACTCACCATGTGCACATAGCTTTCCATGTTCCTATAGGTTGCTTATGCATTTTGGTTCAGTATAAAGGTTATTTAAAATTTTTGAACTTTAAATGCAAAATTTTATATAATAGCACTTCTCTAGAATATTATGCACAGTTGTTTACGTAATGGCTTGGGTAGGCACAAATAACTGGTATGTGAAGAAAAATTACCACATCAAAGCCTCTGTGCTTTAAAGGGAGGAGTGAACACATTGTTAGGTATATCAGATTACCTTTATTAAATGGAAAATTTTAGTGTTTATATAAACTTTTGTGTGTTTAGCATGTTTGTAGACATAAAGTGAGCTTTGGAGCCTTGAAACATGACCTTTTCATTTAATAGCTGAGTTTCTTTGGCTTGGTATTTCTTTTTCCTTTAATTCTTTTCCTGGATTTTGAATCACCTGAGTTAACACCTTATCTTTATTGTCTTTATGTATTCATGTAAACTGCAAACTGCATGGGTTGTTGTTTGTTTTTGTTTTTGTTTTGTTTTTAAGTTTTGCTGTGTATGCTTAGCTGGCCGGACACTCGCATCTAGAATGGTGTTAACTCTCCACAGTCCTCCTTTAGCCTTTGGAGTTGGTGCTGGAGACATGAGCATGAGCCCACTCCAGGCTTCAGACTTCTGTTTTGTCAGCAAAGCGTTTCTGTGTCTAGAAGAGGAAGGTGAATTACTGTTTCTGTCCTGAAGTGAACCTCGCACAGCCTTGTTGATTTTAGTGGGAATGCTAATATCTTTTCTAAGGTTCTTCTGGAGTCTTCCTCGGGCTCTACACTAAAAGGGCTGTAATCTTTAGAAAGGGCGGGAGCAATAAGGAGGGTCAGAGTTCCTGCAGGGAGGCTGACAGCTCAGCAGATGGTGGGAGCTTTTAGGGTGTTGTGTTTGTTATCGCTCATGTAGAGCGGACACAGACTCCAACCCCGAGTCTGTATTTCTCTTTGGAGCAGACATTAACCTCTTTTTCCAGGCCGAGACAGTGAAGTGTATCAGTTTTGGTAGCCTGGGTTATAAGAAACCTAAATTAGTTTGAAGTGGAATTATCCTGTTGAAAGGGCAGTTGAAAGCCCTTGACACTGGACAGAGGATTGTCTAGTGTCTAATCTTGGCTCAGAACGCAGCAGACATAATGAGAGTCATTATGAACTGGTGATCTCTCACCCCTCCCCTCAGCAGACCACATTAGACTTGCAAAAACAGAGAGCACTGTGTGTGCTTGGCCCTGTGCCTGCCCTGTGCCAGAGGAAGAAAGTCTACCTTGTTTGTGCTCCAACCAGATACTGATGTATCCTGTTACTGCTAGGCTGGGTTCTGAGCTCCTCTGTTCAAGCTCGTCTTGACAGATGCTGTCATGGCTGACCCTTAGCAAGACAAATACAGCCACTTTGCAGGAGTTGGCTTCTGCCCAGCTGAGCTTGCCAGTGTCCTGAAAGGACGTGCCTGTGTATTTACCTGTGGTCTATTACCCTCCATCATGATCTGAGCTACCTTCATAATCTTGGCTGTATCTGAAAGCAATGTGTAGTTCTGTTTGTTCAAATAAATGCAGTCCCTGAACTTGACTTCCTGATCTTTCAATAACAGCTGTTGCTTAAATACATCCTGAGAATCCCCAGGAAGGCCTCCTGCTACAGAATTGAACTTTCATAGCTGTGTATCATGGACTCTGGAAGCACCTCAAAAAGAGACTCTCCACAGATGAATGTTGGGGAATTTGCTCTGAATGTTAATCTTTGCCTAGGAGGAATGACAGTTCTGTTGTGTTGCAGCGGGCTGGGATGAAAGAAGACAAGTGGCTGGAAATGAGTGGGGTGAACTATGATGAGAGCTTGCTTCTGAAGGGTGCTGGCAAAGAGGCATCATTGTGGAATTGAAAAACAGATGGGAGGCTTCTTGAAGTCTGTGTGAGAGTGAGTGAGTATGGGTCTCCCTCTCCCTCTCCCTCTCCCTCTCCCTCTCCCTCTCCCTCTTCCTCTCCCTCTCCCCTCCTGCTACCTCTCTCTCCCTCTCTCTCCCTCTCTCTCTCCCTCTCTCTTTTCCCCTCTCTCTGTGTGTTATGCGTGTTTAAAAAGCATTCTGGCAGTTGTCTGGGGAAGGAGTGGACACACACACACACAAACACACACACATGCACGCCCAGAGAGAGGGAGGGAGGGAGAGAGAGAGGTGAGTGGTGCATTATTTTTTCCTATCAAGCTCTTAGGAGGCTGGTCTGTTTAGTAGAGAAAATAAAGTGGATAGGAAAAGATTTAGATATGTGGGTGTCTTTCAATAGAATTTAGCCAACGATTGTAAATTTAAAAGGTGCAAGAAGAAATAAAGGAAAGTTAAGGAAAATGGGTCTGTAGTTTTCATCTGAGTTACAAGAAAGTACCTGTTGAAGAAGCACACATGGCTTGTAGCTACATCATGACTCTATCAGTCTGCTGAATATCTTGCACTTGAGATGTAAGTCAGTTGGTAAGGGCAAGTTTACATACATGAAACCTAATGTTTGACTTTTAAGACATTGTACACTGTGTATGGGGATGTAAAGTGGTAATCCTAACACTTGGAATACGGAGGTTAGAAGTTCAAGGCTGTTTTTAGTTATGTATTACATCCCAGGCCATCCTGTGCTACCTTGATGTACTTAATAGAATGTCACAGTATAATGTAGATATTGATGAATGTATTTAAGTGTAGTTATTTTAACCCAGAGTTCAGCCTTGAGATGTAGGTTTGTAGGATAATTTTATTCTTAATAACCTTAGTTCTATTTCATCATTAAAGTTATGAAATTATCATTTGTTTTTGCCAGCCTGTATCAATGTTGATACAGACAAGGCTCATATTAGAGATCAGATACTGTTTATTGAGAATGCATTGATTGTGTGCAGCTCAAACATCCATTTACCTATCTGAGTTCATTCTACGTGGATTTGGGACAGTTGGTTCTGTATATTCACCATTGTTGAAGCAGCCCACAGGACTACAGGTTAGAAATTGGTTTTTTTTGTTGTTGTTGTTTTGTTTTTTTGTTTTGTTTTGTTTTGTTTTTTTTGGTTTTTTGGTTTTTCGAGACAGGGTTTCTCTGTGTAGCCCTGGCTGTCCTGGAACTCACTTTGTAGACCAGGCTGGCCTTGAACTCAGAAATCCACCTGCCTCTGCCTCCCGAGTGCTGGGACTAAAGGCATGCGCCACTGTTTTCCTGTCCTTGTTCAGAGCCTTTTGGAAAGATCTTGATGTGGATTTGTCTTTTCATGCAGTGCTGACGTCTTTAGTGTATATTTTTTAAATTGAATCAACAGCTTAAACTTTATAGAAAGCAGCTACCATAGCTCACTGCCCAAAACCTTGCATCTGTACTTTCAACTTAGGCACACTGTGGGTAGCCTGCCTGCTTTTCCTGTCTGATGTGCTCTATCTCTAATATTTATATCTACCAGTACCCAGAGGTCTTTAATTTTTTTTATCTGTTTGTAAATTTGTTTACCTATGGCATTTCTGGGTCAGTTCATTACAAAATATAATGTATCTGTATTAGAGAAGTAATTCAGCAATTAAAGAGATTTCTGTCCTTCACAGTACCTACATCAGACAGATTACAGTCTGTGGCTGCAGCCCTACCGCATTTCATGCTCGCATCTCGACTCTACAGGCATTGTGCTCATGGCATATATTCACACAAAATCAACAGCTTCATCATAGTCTTTTCATTTATTCGTGTATGTGTGTGTGTGTGTGTGTGTGTGTGTGTGTGTGTGCACACGTGTGCTCATGCATATGCATGCGTTTGAGTGTGTGTGAGCGTGTGGTGTGCATGTGTGTTGCTGGGGTAGGTTCACACATCAGTTGTCCAGCTGTCTGCAGGAGTTGACTCTCTCCGTCTACCATGTGGGTGTCAGCAGTGGTACTTCCGCCATCAGGCTCGGCAGGAGGCATAGACACTTGCTTAGACTTGTTCTTCAGTTACACTTTCAGTCATGCCAGAGCTCCTGCAATCTCATAGCTTGAAGATGTTCATGGACTCAATGAGATTGGGTCCTGGAAGGTATGTGGCGAAAGAGAAAAGAAAGCTCATTACTTATCAAGCTTCTTGATCCTGAACACAATTCTAAACTTTCTTTACCAAATAACAATGCTTTCTACCTGCAGATGTGTTTTCACTCTGAAGAGAGAAATTTAGAGCCATCTGCCAGCATTTGAGAAACTCAAGGTCCTTCCTGTTTGCCCTGTCTGTGCCCTTTTTATACCTTACTCTGAAGATCCATTCTCTCCACAAAGAAGCCTTGTTCTCTGCTATTTGTTTCTACCTTTAGTGAGTGGCTTTGGGCAGCAGTGGGAAGAGGCCTCTGTGTGCACCAGAGTAACCATAGTGAGGAACGAACTGGTAAAGAGATATTTCCTAGTAGGAAGTCGGCACAACACCTCTGATGTATTTCTGCATACTCCTTGAATTCTGTGCCTTCAGCATTGTCCCACTCCATCACCCCTGTAGAAATGCTTTCCTGAAACCCATCAACAATGTAAACAGCCCCCCACTGGTAAGCTCCCAGGCCAATATAGATATATGATCTAGATAGTTCCCCCATTCATGTTTTCCTCCAGGTGGATCTAGGTTGTGTCATGATGACAGTTTAAACTAACTAGACGGGACTTCAGAGATGGCTAAGTGGTTAAGAGCACTTGCTGCTCTTGAAGAGGGCCCAGGGTCCATTCTCAGTACATAAAGCGTGATTCACAACTATCAAGAACTTCTGTCCAGGGAACCCAAAGCCCACTTCTGTCTTCCTTGGGCACCGGGTTCATATATGGTAGATATACATCCATTCAGGAAAATATTCATACACACGAAATAAAGAATTGTAAAATAAACTAAAAGACAAAGAGACTGACTAACCAGCAAATCTGTCTTCTCAGGAGAGCTGTGCCCCCAGCTTCCATGGCTTTATCTGTCTTCTCAGGAGTGCTGTGCCCCAGCTTCCATGGCTTTATCTGTCTTCTCAGGAGCGCTGTGCCCCAGCTTCCATGACTTTATCTGTCTTCTCAGGAGAGCCGTGCCCCCAGCTTCCATGGCTTTATCTGTCTTCTCAGGAGTGCTGTGCCCCCAGCTTCCATGGCTTTATCTTTTTCTCTACAAAAATCCAAAGTTCTTCTGCTTCATACCAAGAAGCTTCATTGACTCTTTTGACCAGATGAATATATTCTTAGTTTTGTATCTCTTTCAGTGGGAAGAAACTATTTTAAAATCCAGATCCACAGTCTCCTTTGTGAAGAAGGAGATAGGTCAGTGAATCATATATTTGGTGCATAATTATATCCAGTATTGTAGGAATATAAGTCTAATATGGGGATTGAAGAGATAGCACAGTGATTAAGAATATTTGATGTTTGAGCCGGGCGTGGTGGCGCACACCTTTAATCCCAGCACTTGGGAGGCTGAGCAGGCGGATTTCTGAGTTCGAGGCCAGCCTGGTCTACAAAGTGAGTTCCAGGACAGCCAGGGCTATACAGAGAAACCCTGTCTCAAAAAACAAACAAAACAAAACAAAACAAAACAAAAAGAATATTTGATGTTCTTAAAGAAGACCCAAGCTTGGTTCCCAGTACTGATGATGGTCATCTGGTAACTACTAGGTCCAGGAGGCATCTACTGCTCTGATGTGATACCTAAAGTCATCTGTGTTTAAGTTAAACTGTGTTTAAGAGATCTATAAAATGAAAATATCTCTTACTTATAAGCCTTGCTTACCCAAGGAATGTTGGAGGCTGGTCTTCATGGAAAAGAGCAAAGCATGTGGTTTTGCTTCTGTAAGCAAGGTTGGTTGACCCAACTGCTCTGGATGTGCTTGATAACGTGTAGGTGGGAGGTATTTAGGCAGGAAGTACGTCAGGTTGTATGCTAGTCCCTGATTGAATGAAGTTGGCAATTGCATAGCCCAGTGGATTTTGCCTTTTAAGCCTCTGACAAGTGTAATTTGCCACTATACTCTAGGAGTCTCAAGTATGGACCTGGCCAGTGCATCAACCCACCAGTTTTTAAATAAAGTTTGCTTTAAACTTGGCTCTAAAATTGTGATAGTTGTCTTACTCTCCCCCAAAAGAATTAACTGTGACTTTTGCTGGTACCTGCATTATGTGCGCACACAAACATGCACACATACATGTAATTATAAATAAAAAAAGTAAATTTTAAAGTAAATGCAATATGAAAAGAAGGCCTTCCCTTGACAGAGTGTGTAGACCAATGATAAGTCCAAAACACGACAGAAGAACCAAGAGGCCCCCGTGGAAGTAGACTGCAGTTACAGGGAGGGAAATGGTTTAAACTACCCCAGGGAACTACAGTGAGTATGGTGTATTGGAGCAGGAGTCTCCCAAATGTGGGGGTAAAGTATAGAGATCAGTCATTGGGTAGATAGGCCAAGGTGGCAGGGCTTGTTGGGAACTGTGCAGAGGTGTTCGACCCCAATGCTGGGGCTTAGTTACAGGTGACAGAATAGGCAAATAAAACAGAAATTCATGGGGGTAGGTGGCAGGGAGCTACAAGCCTATCCAAGAGAGACTGCTGAGATCAGCAGCTGTTCCCACAGTGGGAAGCATGATGAATGGTGGCTTGGGAACGTGCATCAAAGAATGACAAGGCCATCTGACAGATTAGCGCATGCCTCCTGGGAAAGGCTGGTCTTGTTTTGAAGTGGAACGTTGTCATGCTATAGGTATATCTGATTTAAGGAAATCCAATTTGTAAAGATTTAGATGTTATGGTGATATCATATGCTGTATTTGCACAGCAGACACAGTCTGTGTAGCTATCAAATCCCATTATCTTCAACATATGTATCACCTTTCTAACCCATAAATGCCTGTGGCATGCACTGATTCTTGGAACTTAACATGTTTAAGGTTGAGTATGTGAACAGTGAATCTGGTGGACTAAATGTAATCATTTTTTTTCCCATTCATTTTGAAGGACAAGAATCTGCCCTTCAGAAATATTTCTAAAGGAGCCCCCTTAAATGTCAGAGACTCTACAGGCTTAAAGTAGTCATTAAAAAAATCAATATAGCATCACAAGTTCAGGACGGTAACCTGTTCAGGCCCCCTGTGAGCTATTGCCCAACATTCTCCTTGCCCGAGTCCCCACTGTCCTGCTGCAGAAGCCAGGGCAGCTTCAGCCCCCCTGCATGCTGCCAGGGGATAAACTTGATACCTTCACTTTCATGAAACACTATCTGTGAAGTGTGCTCTTTGATCCACAGTCTCCCCCTCTAAAGCGGGTGGGGGATTCAGAACACCTCTGAGTTGATGAATATTGAATGATGTTTATAGAATTCAACATCTTCCTCCTATTAACCCTTTCTCAATGGAGGGCCATGTACCATCGCTGCTGCTTTTAGGCTACGGTGCTGTGCTGTCTAGGTAAATCCTTCTCATCTCTGTAGGATGGAGAAAGAGAATTGAGCAAATGTTCTTTTCTGATAGCTGTCATCTTATACCTGTGTTAAGTCAGATAGCTGTCAGTTCTTACAGCTTCCAAGAGAGAACTGTCTCTATAGCCATTGTCAGCCTACTGAATGAGGTATGCTGATGTGGTATGGGGATCATATAGCATCTATAATCAGGCTTTGGAGAAGCAGCCATAATGAAAATGCCTTCTTAATTGCTTACTGTAGAAGGTTCTACACACTTTTTAAAAATTTGTAATCAAGGAAGCTCTCAGCCAACCATTGGACTGAGCTCAGGGCTCCCCGATGGAGGAGATGGAGAAGGGACTGAAGGAGTTGAGGGGGTTTGCAGCCCCATGGAGGAAACAACAGTGTCAATAGGCCAGGCATCCCCAGAGCTCCAGGGAACTGGACCACCAACGAAAGAATACACATAGAGCAACTCATGGCGTTTGTTGGCCACATATGTGGCAGAAGATGGCCTTTTTGGACATCAGTAGGAGGAGAGGCCCTCAGGCCTGAGGGTGGTCGATGCTCCAGGGTAGGGGAATGCCAGGGAAGGAGGATGGGAGTGGGTGGGGGAGTACCCTCATAGAGGCAGAGGAGGGGAGGGGGATGGGAAAAGGGGTTTCTGAAGGGGAGACCCAGAAAGGGGGAAACATTTGAAATGTAAATAAAGAAAATATCCAAGACAAAAAAAAATGTAGTCATGTGTATGCATTTGTGTTTCTGTTTGGGCATGTGATCGTGAGGGCAGGCGCCCTAAGAGAATATATAAAAGGATGTCAGAATTCCTAGGACTGCAACTATAGGCTGTTGTGAGCGACAATGTTGGTACTGGAAACTGAATCCTGGTCCTCTGGAAGAATAGTATATGCTTTTGACTCCTGAGCCATCTGTCTAGCCACAACACTTTTCATCTATTATAATTCTCATAACACACTTTGGGGATACTCTCACCATTCCGGTTTTATAGGAAATATATGGGAGGCACAGGATAGAGATACTACTTACTTTGTTCAAGTCGTTACTACATATAAGCATGTTTATTGTTTGTATCAAGGCAGGAGGTTCCTAGACCTGAGTTTCTCTTGCATGGACACTGGTGGAGAGAGAGGCAGACAGCAATGGAATTATAGTAGAGAGTACATTATTGAGTAGGTGGCTGGGAGTGGTCCTGAGAAGATATCAAATAGCATGATGAGGATGAAGAACATTTCCAGTATGTGTGGTGATGACTGTAGGTTGCAGAATATACAATGTGGTGATTTTGAAAAAGTGTCAGGGCCTCAGAAGAAAGAGTGGATGAAGTATGAGCTTTGCATGGAGATGCTGGAAGAGCCTTGGTCCTCCAGGGATTCATAGCTCTAAAGGGTCATAGAAGAGTGGGAGATATGATGGTATGTGAAGTAGTAGATAGACAGAGGAGTGTCACATCCATACCAATTGCCACCTGTTCCTAAGGGGCCCCAGAATCAGTAACTCTTGTTTTTTGTTGTTTTGCAGAGTGCTGATAATTAACAGACCTTACAAGGGAATTGTGTTATCATTGAGCTACATTCCCTAACACCCCCCCACCACTACCTCTTTTTTTAAATTCTTGTAAGTTTCGAGACTGGCTCTCCCTGGGAATCCTGTCTCAGCCTCCTTAGTAGTTGGGCATAACAAGTCTATGTCACAGCCTGGCTCAGTCATCTTCCATCTGTGCTTCTGCTTTTCACCTAAAAGATCTTTTTCCATCTAGAGAATCACTGAGTCCTCCTTTCTGGTTGTTGGCATTTGTGCGTACCTTTTTCCCTTCTTTTCTTTATCCCCCGTTTCCTTGCCTGGATGTTTGAAACTCGATGGGTTGAAGTAAGTCTGCAACAGCTCTAGTTTGCCCTGCATTGCTCTCAGGAGTTTCAGCTTCTACCATGCACATGCACCAGCCGTTTGTGAGTCCACGTTTCCTCGAGCTTTTCACGCCTCCTTTTGTAGCAACCACTGTAGAGGTCACAGTGGCCAGTGGTACCCGGTTATCTCAGTTGAGGCTAAGTTCTTCTTGAGGGAGTTAAATGTCATCTTTGGAAAATTGAGAAATGAAGTCATCCACGGCTTTAGAGCTTCTAAAGGGAAAGGACAAATTCTCTGTTACTTGAGCCTGTGACTAAAGACACTTCGTTTTCATTTTTAGATTACTGAATATACTAACTCTGGCCAGGATAATGTAAGCATTTAAGGAAAGATATAATGAAAGAGGCTGGGGAGGGAGGGAGGGCAGGCAGGCTTGGGAGCAAGATAAGAGAGCGCAGTTAAGAGCACCTAGTGCTCTAGTAGAAGATTCATTCAGTTCCCTTCATTTGGTGCCTCACAACTATCTGTAACTTCAGTTCTAGGGGATGTGACCCCAGTAAATATGTGGTATATAACATATATGAAAGCAAACATTCATGCACATAAAAAAGAAAACTTAACAAGAGAAGGGAAACATCAGATGCCTGACTGTAAAAACGAACTATGAACATGCTAAGAATCCATAGCTTCTGAGGCAGCCACATTGTCTGTCTGTGTATGGCTTATGTATGGGTGCACATGTATATAAGGCAGAGGGCAATGACATAGTCTCTTACTCAGCCTGATTCCTTGGACTGGCTACACAGCCTCACTCAGAGAGTTTCCTTTCTTTGCAGCCCCAGGGCTTTGTTTACAGATGCATTCCACTGTGCCTAGCTTTCCCTCGCTGTGGGGAGTACACACTCAGGTCCTAATTCTTATACATCAGGCTCTTTCCAACTTTGCCATCTCTGCAGTCCTTTTTGGTCCTGTTGCTTCATACGCTCTGTAGCTTCATGCTGCCCTTCCACACTCACCTGTTAGGTGCCGGTTACAGTCAATCTGCATCTGAAGTTCTTTTCCTTCCTTAGAACGCTCCATCTCTGCAGAGACTCCACCATGTCTCCAGCACTTCAGTCAGCACCTCACACATGGTCAGCAATCAGAACATTTTAGCCAAGTAAATAAAGGAGAATCTTCATCTCTGTAGCACAGGCCTGGCATTCTGTGATGTCCATGCCGGTCTGCTCCAGGCTGAGGTTTGATACAGGATTTACAGTGGTTAGTTTTCTTGAGAGTTTTTCAAGCTGTCTGTCCTGTGTCTGTGTGTCTGTCTACCTATTTTTGTATAAAGTCTCATAATTAATTTGAAAATGTAGGAGATCTCATATACTTTTCCTGCATTTAGTAGTATTTTCACTTAAAAGCATCCCACGTGCACGTGCACACACACACACACACACACACACACACACACACACACAGAGCCCGGTGGTAAGAGGAAGCCCCTGCCCCCTGTGAAGGCATCCATCGCAGGGCTGCCGGGTACCTGCCAGCCTGGCTTTGTTTTCCCAGCTGCAGCTCTGTCGAGTGCACTGCAGTGTGGTAGCAGTAGCAAGGCATCCTGGCAGTGGTACTTACCGCATATTTCAGCTGGTGGTTTCTGGAAGATTGGGATGAGTTTTTGTATGACAGACATCACAACAGAACTAAGATATGACTTGTGTCTAAAGCTATCCATCAGTCGGAGCTGTACAAACCACTTTGCATATGTCAACAATTTAATCCTCTAATGTACTTGCCAATGGAAAAGTGACACTGGAATTATTTTTGTGTATTTACTGACTAGAATGATGTGGTTACCAAGTGCACTAATGGAAAAACCTTCGAATTCCAATCTTTCAATTGGGACCATATGCTTCTTTTTTTTTTTCTAGCCAAATTGAGTTGTACATCAATCTACACACAAGTGTGCATCCACACACTCCAGTCCCCATTATGCATTGGTGTTGCATACCTGTGTATTTACATGTTGCATACCTGTATTCATACCAACCACCTTAGCCTGTTACATAAGTTACTGTGTGGACTGTCCTCACAAAAGTGCCTGGCATTTCATATATTCTCCATAAAGATTAGCTCTTGTTACTTTAGGATATTGTTTTCTTCTGCAAGATACAACAGTAAGATTATTGTTTTATCTAATGTCTGCTCATGAAAATTAGAATCCAGAGGATGGCTGGTCTTAAAGGATTGTCCACTCATTGATGAATTGGTGCTACTCAGATATGCCTACAATCAAGTTTTAGCTCACTCAGAAAATACTAGTATTCATATTTTTAAATCAAAGTTATTTTCTCAGATAAGATTTATAGTGTTCTTAGCCTGAAGCATTTTTTTCCTCTCCCTTTCTCCCTCTCTCCCCCTTTCTTTCTCTCTCTCTCTCTCTCTCTCTCTTTTTTTTTTTTTTTTTTTTTGGTTTTTCGAGACAGGGTTTCTCTGTATATCCCTGGCTGTCCTGGTACTCACTTTGTAGACCAGGCTGGCCTCAAACTCAGAAATCTGCCTGCCTCTGCCTCCCGAGTGCTGGGATTAAAGGCATGTGCCACCACTGAACTTCTAATCATCTTGCTTACACCTCCTGGGTGCTGGGGTTATAGGCATATGCAACCATGCCCAGTTTAAATAATTATGAGATTGGAACCCAGGGCTTCATGCAAGCTAAGCAAACACACTTACCTACTCAGCATCGTCTCAGGCTTTTCTCAGTTCCTGTTCCCCTAAAGCCTTTCAGGAAGATGCTTTTAGTGGATATCTTTATGGTTGTTGTTACTTGTCTTTTAAACAGGGTCTTGGTATGAATCCTAGGCTGTTCTCTACTCATAATCCTACTTAGAATCCAGGATTACAGGCATATGCTACCAATCCTAACTTGAATGTGACATTTTTAACTGTTAGTCTAAAACAAACCTCACTGAGATCTTAATGTATACTTGAAGTAGAAAATAATTTCCATTTATAACTTTTGAAAACTACATCTGCTATTTTAAGTCATCAAAAATAAAATGGTGTAAAGGAAGACTGTGAACCACTCATACCTATGAGGACAGTGATAAGTTGTCAGTAAGGAGTTGATTGTACTCATAGGGGAAGAGGTGTGAGTCAGCCCTGTGCCTAGGTTACCTGTGGTTAACCATGGAGGCTGTTGTGACTAATTGACTAATTGCTCCTTTCTCCTCCTCTTTCCCCTCCCCCTCCTTTTTTTTATCCATTTTCTCCTCTTCATTGCCTTCATCCTCCCTGTTTCTCCTCCTTCCTTTCCTTTCCCTGTTATATTTCTGTTCTTTTACACACACACACACACACACACACACACACACACACTCAAACATACACACAATCTCTATGATGTTGGTCCTTGGCTCAATTTATCCTCTGGTTTCACCTGGAACTTACAGGTATATACTCTTTGTACATAGGGTGTAATTGTGGGTTTGTTGTTAAAATAGAAAAGTCAATTCAGTTTAGACACAGCTACCGATTTGTTAGGTTCAAGTATGAACGCCCAAATTATACTCTGCTGTGAGTGAAGAAGTAAAGCACCCCCCCACACACACACACACTATAAGTCTTATAAGTGAGTGAACATGAAAACTCAACACATGGACTTGAAATGTGCACCTTAGTTAGTGTTTTCTAAGAGGGATTCCAACTCGAAGCTAACTTTTGTCATGTACGGAGTATGTAGATTTCTCCTTTGATATGGGAGAGTGAATCAGAGCTTTCTGCCTGCTAAGCACACCCTGTACAATTGAGCTGCACTCTTATCCCAGCTATTCTTTTCCTTTAAACTTTTTGTAATATGTAATTCACTAAGGTGGGGCAGATGGTCCAGAGCATACTGTAGGGGGAAGAATGTAACTTAAGAACTTGTTTTTCTGTTTCCATCCACCCTTTAGACCTGTTAGCAAATGCTTTTGATGGCTAGGACATCACAAAAGCCCCCAGCTATGGACAACTGCTTTTTTTACTTTTTTTTTTTTTTTTTTTTTTGGTCAGGTTTGGCTATGATTGGAAACATGACTGTCAGTGTTCTCAGATGGAGTGTAGTCAGGATCTGCTAGTAATTTAATGCTTGCACTGTGTGTGAACAGAAGGCAGGCTGTCTTACAACTGAGCTCCAGCCACAGCGCCAAAACAGTATAGATTTTGTTAAAACAACAATAACAACGACAACAGCACTGGTTTGAGACACTGCTTGCATGCATTATCAACAGTGGTGTTGTCTTGGAAGCAGGCAATGCAGTGTTTGCAAAGATCATCTTCTTACCTTCCTCACATGGTGGCACTTAACTCTGAAGCCACAGTTAAAACTAGGATTCACACTGCTCTTCTCAGTAGCCTGGAGTGTTTGGGTGTTTCCAGTGGTGCTCGTTGTGTCCATAAATGCCCTGTATATGACCTTAAATGTGGCTGGACGGGATTGAGTGAGACGGTCATTGTGGCTGGCCCAGATGCTCGCTCATCCAGTGCTGAGCCTCTTTCTGAATTGACATTCATATCAAGCTGTTAGAAGCTTGTGCCTGTGAGGGGATTCAAGGGATCTGTTGCTTGGGCAGTTTAGTGCTTGCCAACTTGTAGAACACAGAAATTGTTGAGGGCATACGTGACATCACACAGGAAGTTCCTATCTCAAGCAGCGAGACATCCTGAAAAGAAAAAACTGTGCACTTCTGCCTTTAATGATTTGAGAGTTAAAAATCCATTCAGTTCCTGAGTGACAGGCACAGTTCTGATTACAGTAGACTGTTTATGAAGGCCAACAGAATTGTCTCCAGGCGCTGATTTGCATTTTCTTGACTGTAGAAACACTGTCCACAGTATTTCCTGGTAAAAGAAGCATTTCTGAACTGGAGTATGGCTTCGTGGTGCAGAACGTGCTTTGTATGCCCGAGGCTCTGAGTTTTAAATTCACTCTCCACATACAAAAAGGGCTTTTCTGAATTGCTATTCCTTTAAAGGTCTGAAAATAAAAAAGTCAGCAGCTTTGTTGTTGCTAAGAGGGTATCACTTTGGTACCTTTAAGTTTTTGTTCGTAGCCTTGGAGGAAATGCTTCTTCCAATGTCAAGATGCCTAGGCCTTGTGTAGGCATTCTAAGCTCATTTGCTTCACCCTGGAAAGACTAGCAGGGTGCTAATAGTCCCTGTCTGCTGGGAAGTGAGCTGCTGACATGTAATTGGGGAAAGTATGACCCTTTCTTCTAAATGTAGCAAATGAAACTCTGAGATGAAGAGGCAGGCCCTCGTCTCATAGAGTCTAACTGGTTCTTCTTTTCATTGTTTTTAAAATAAATAAATAAATAAATAAATAAATAATCAATCAATCAATCAATCTTTAATTTTGAGATAGAGTCTCATGTATCCTAAACTTGTCTGATACTCTCTGTAACCCAGGATAAGCTTGAATTCACCCTCCTGCCTCTGCTTCCTGAGTGTTAAGATTACAGATCCTACTATACCTAGTTATCAGGTGCTTTGGATAGAACCCAGGGACTTGTGCAAGCTAGGTAAACATTCTGCCTACTGAAACACATCTCCAGTCCTAAAATTTTGTTTGTAAAATCAGTTTCAAATTTTGTCCTTTTTTTTTTTTTTTAATGTCATTTCATTTGTTGCCCTTGGTGGCTTGGAACTTGATATGTAGACCAGGATTGCCCTGAACTCACAGAGATTTGTTTGTGGTTATCTCCCAAATGGTATGACTAAAGGTATAGGCTAGCAGGAGTGCCTCTAAGTTCTGTGTCTACACACAGCAAAACAAGTGTTGACTTAACTCAGAGAATTTATACATAAATAAAAGAGTTATGGACTGTAAGTACTTGTGTCTAATCATTACATTATGAATGGCATTTTTACACAGTGACCAGTGGTTCTGCTGCTAATCTTTAACTCTAAAGTCATCATGTCATACCTGTAGGTGGTTACCACTCAGATGAGCTGCTGTGAGAATGATTTCAAGTGACTTGCTGCTCAGGCTCTACACCTGCTGAGCGACTGGTCCTTTATACAGGGTTCATTCACCCATTCTGTTCCTGAATATCCTTTAAAAAGCTTATGCCTGAGTCTTGTCTATCAAAGAACATGCTTTAAACACTCAGCACTTGGCTTCCAGTTAGAATTGGGCAAACACACTGAGTATGGTGGAGGACTCCTTTGATCCTAGCACTGAAGAGGCAGAGGCTAGCAGATGTATGTGAGTTTAAGGGCATCCAAGTCTACATTGTGAGTTCTAGGTCAGACTGGCTTAAATAGTAAGGCTCTTTTTTTTTTTTTTTTTAATGATAATGATAGCTATAGTATTAGAAGTAGTAGTAGTAATAAAGTAAGAAGATAAAACAAATCCCAAAATGTGAGTACACCAGTTGTAAACTGTCTAACTGAGGTATTTTGGTGTGTGTGTTATTTAAAAGTTACTTTCACCAACCTCATTGATCACATAGTGTTTTTTGCTTGACTAATTGGAAAGGGATATTCTAGGATGGTTGTCTTGCCTCTTGTATGAAGGACCAGGCTTTTGTGCTGACTCTTTAATCTATTTGAACTTCTCTGTAAAATGATCTCTGCTTATTAGAAAAATAGTATAACTAAAATTGAGTGGGAAAAATTATGCTCACCTCAAATGTTCATGTTATCACTTTAAAAATTAAAATAATCTGTCATTGTGGGTTTTATTTTCATTTTGGTTACCTGGCCTTAATTTAATGTAGATTTACTTTTTACCACAAGACCATGATATGCAGATTAGATGCAATCAAGTATGTGCATGTAATATCCTAACACAGTGTACAAAGAGAGCTATAAGAAGTTCATGTAAGATACTTTTGTTTCCTTCTCCACAGTGTCATACCTTGGGTTTACATTGATTGGTTACCACACCAAATGTTTCTCATTAGCTGCCTTGTCTAACTTGTACAGCTCCCCTGTCCTTAAGTTATTCCTATTTATCTACACAGTTATAAAGTGGCTGAGTCAAGACAAGCTGTAGCTGGAGATGTAGCAGTTAGCCTAAGCTACTACATCTAACCATTGTGCAGTTTGCCTTGCTCTGGGCTGTGTAAAAAGATTTCCTGCTGCCTTTTGGGTGAAGACACCATCAAATATATAGTCTAAAACAGATTTAGCTTGTTCAGAGACATGCAGTGCCTCCTAATGTCATTAGGAAGTTTGTTATTTATCTTTCAAGACCCCAGTGCAATATTTCTTGTGTGCTTTTAAGTATTTTGTCTTATTTTTAAAATTGTACCCATTTATGTGTAAGGGGGACTGTGAATCTGAGTTTTATGCTGCTGAGGCCAGATGTATTGGAGCCTTCCATTTGGGGTCAGAGTTTGTGATGGTTTTGAGCTGCTTGACTTGGGTGCTTTGGAAAGAGCATTTGCATTCTTAACCACTGAGCCATCACTCCAGCCACTCTGCTGGTGCTTTTAGAGTCTTCAGGGCTTTGAAGCAGATTTTTGGGTTCCTTTATTTGCTGTTGTACTGATAGTGTGTTATTTGATGGCTGGGGCATAGGAGAAAGTAAATAGATGTTTGTAGGATTGAATTGATGAACAGCTAATGTTTTAATTTAATTAGTGATACTTTCATTATGGTATGGACTTCAGGTGCTTGAGAAGGTCTATTGCAGCACCAGGTGTGGCTTCCTTGGGCTTTGCAGCTGGAAATTGGTGATTCACTATTCTTTAAAATGAATTGTGTGCTTGATGGGTTTTTTTTCCCCCCCTAAAATTTCTTAGAGTACAGATTTTTCTTGAAAGATTGTCAATGCTGCTGCCCTGGTGAACATAGTAAAGCTGTGAGGTATAAGTCTAAACAATGTAATTTTGAAAATGTGGCACACTGTGCTTGTACTGTACTCTGTGAGCAGCTATATGCATCTCAGTGCTCAAGAAATTAATATTTCAAAGCTATATTTGCAGATTTATTGTTGCATGGAGCTGTCCAAGGGTAACAGCCATTTTCATCAGAGCAGCTATGATTACTTGAAAGAGCACTGGTGGTCTGATCTGTTGATACCAACACTTAGCAAGGTGCGGGGAGGAGAGGGTCATTGGGCCCTCATGTGATCTCAGTTATTTCCTTCTGTACCTTCTGTCTATTTATACGTAATTCTTTCATAATTGCTCCAGGATTGGTGATCTCCCTGGGTCTCTGGGGGGGGGGGTGCTATAGTATGTAGACTATGGAGTCTTATAGGAAGGGGGTGGGGGTGGGGGCCAGGATCCTTCTCCACAGGTCTGGAGAAGCCATGCCTGACTGAGACTTAAAGGCAGTACAGCTGTTGAGAATTGACCCAGGCTCCTGTAACTATCTCTTCACCCACATTCTGTGAGTAAGCCTAGTGAATTCGCTGGCTCCCCACATTGGATCTTGGTAGGATTGCCCTTTGGTTTGTCATTGGTGCCTGGTAAGGAAAGGGTAGAGCTTATATCTTCACAAGAAAGGAGTTCCTGTGGTACTTGGCATAGTCGGCAAGATCATAACAAAACTAGAAACGAGTCTTGGAAGTAGCATTGTTCCCTGTAGGTGATGAATGCAGCAGCTGAATCTGAGCTTTCTTAGTTGTTGAGTGTGGTAAGCATCCCCAATATTACTTACTGTCTTTGTTCTGTGGTATGAACAGATGTGCCTCATTACTAGAAACAGTTATATTGCTCCTGCTGTGGGTCATACGATGTATAACTACGCCACACCATTGGAAATCAGAGGATCTGTAGGAAGACTCTCAGGACGCCAGTCTTCTGTATGGGTATATAGTCGTATGTGCATGTCTTGATATATGGGCTCCCTTGTGTGACTTTGGAGACTTCATGAGAATAGTTGAAGGTCTAGAACAAATTCCATAGTGCCTGAGAGTGGCACATGACAGATGAGAAGATAGGGAAGCTGCATAGGAAGCCACTGCTCTGTGTAGTGAAAAGGCATCTGACACTGTCTAGTTGGGGCTTGTGTGTGTGGAGGAGGATTTACAACTGCAAAAAGATATATCACCAGCAGCCTAGGAATTGTCTTCTGACTTAGTAGGTAATTTGGATGCAAACAGTGGGGAGATATAGATGTTGGTGTGGTGCTCCTAGTAGTTGGGGATCTGAAAGGAGAGACAGATTTAACCAGTGACACTTGCCACCCCCAAGATTCAAATGCTTGGAACCCACGGGAGGAATCAGATAGCGCAAAAGTGACAGAAGATGGCCCTCGGGTCAGTTCTTTAATATAGAAAAATGGAAGATACATGATTCAGATGCTGGTTGGGGCCTCAGTTGCCTGGACTGTTTGAATGACAAAGGCCTCTCTAAACAAGTAAGGGAAGCTCACCGCCAGGCTCCTGAGACTGTGGTCATAGTGGCAGCTGGAATCATTTTGCCTGCTGCAGAAGCAGAGAAATTGAACATTAGAACACCCATTATATAACCCAAGGCAGGAAGAGGGAAATCATTCCTTGATGGTCCCCGTGGATATCAGGGACTAAAGGACAATGCAGGAGGAATAAGCCAGGCTGAAGGAAATGGGTGTGTAGCAGGTGATGCTTGATGCCAGCTGACCACAAACCCGAGGACAGAACATTTCTCCAAGGGTGGAGCTCTAATGGTGCTAATGAGCTCTGTGAGGAGTAATACTCATGGGGAGGGTTGGCAGAGCTAAGGGACCTGGACAAGACTCAGAAACTGCTAAAGCAATGAAGAGTGGGTGACAGATGGGCAAGCCACACATCACTGTGAGGCCAGTGTGGCTAGAATTTTATCAAGCAGGAGTCCTTAGGAACAAGGCTAATGGAAAACCAAATGCCATGCCGAGGAAGGCCTTAAGACCTGACCAACAGTTCAGTAGGAATATAAGGGAAACAGAATACTGGGAGGTGCCCACTGATACAGAGGAAGGAGCTCTGTGGGGGTGCCGCCTCAGGGACTTCCCTAATGGTATTGCCAGGGTCTCATGCAGGTGAGGACTGCACAGAGCTTCTGGAGGCCTCATGGTGAATTACAGGTTTCTTGGTTGTATGAATATAGGACATAGGTTGATGGAGGAGTCCTCTATGAAGCCATTTGGAGGTTACCTGTACTCTATAAGGAACCTCAGTAAACGTGTTGGTTGAATCACACTGTTTGGTGAAACCTAAGAGGAGAGTGGATGTTTAAGACTCCCCTGGAGCGTATCCTATGGAGAGTGGAATGTCTTAAGCACAAAGATCTCTAATATATTGCATTGGATAAGATGGCCAATTTTTTTCAACATAACCTTTTTAAGTGTTTGTTCAGTGTTTTATCATAGCAATACAAAGTAAACTGGGACATACGTATACACAGAAATATGTGTAAATATACACAAAATTTAAAAATAGGACCAGGATACCCATCTGCTGGCCTAGTCATTCAGTATTAATAAATATATCTTTCTTACATATTTAACATTATTTAGGCTAGAATTGGAAATATGATAGCAGAATATGTGGTAGTAAATTACAATGAACTTTGCTGTCTTTTGACAGGAGTTGCTTTCAATAACCTATTTTAGGCAGATTTCAATATTGATGTATTTATACTTAGTAAAATCAGTTTCAAAAATAGTGGCTAGAACCTCTTTAAAATGCACCTAATTTTTGTTCTTGCAAGTGTAGGCTGATTATAAGGTCTGGTATCCAGCCCTCTCCCAGTCACTTGCCTGATGTGAAATGCCCAGTACGAAAGGTTCTTTGAGCTGCTGTTGTGAAGCTAGATTTTCCATGAGTTTCTTACTGGCTGGACCAAGTTTGGACCTTACCCTTCATAGTGTGTCCAGCCTGGCCATCAAAGAGTCACATGACAGCTCAGGTCTCAGGCAGGTACGAATGCAGCTTGGCACTTGGAGATGACCATGCCGTTGCAGTATCAAAGGGTGGAACTTGTCTTGGTCTTCAGAGCTTTAAGAATAGCAACATCAGTATTCCTCTGAGCAGAGTTAGACACTGAAATGTCCCAGGGATGTCTGAGTCATTAGCGGTTTTGTTTTTGTGTTGTGATTTTCAGTCTATAGGAAGTAACAGTTACATGTTTCTGAGTTCTTTTAGTAGGGATTGCATCTTTATTGTATCGTTTTATGCTCTGAAATTGCAGGAATAGGTACCATTGATATGACCTGATGAAATATGTAGGACTGGGAGGAACTGAGAGCGGGTATAATGAACCTGGGATTAGATGGAGTGGACCATCACCATCCATCCTCCATTTTATGCCTTTGAGGACTCAGTAAATCCAACACGCTGCATTAACAAAGTCTCCATGAGTAGCAGCCAGTAGGATAATGAACTCTTGGATGCTCTCTAAAGCCACTCTGGGGAACCTGACAAGAGGTGATTCCAGGATGGAAGCTGGGGTTTCATCTGTTCTCTGGGACTTAATAAGGAGCATTGTGCTTTTAGCCAGATTTCCCCTTAACAGGAATTCATTTGCCATAGCCATTACTCAACAAATTCAAGTAGAAGAGATCCTTTAGAAAAAGGGATTGTGACTCGAACTTACTGATGATTTCAGTACCTTTGAAATCCCCTTTTCTCTCTATTGGGAAAGTAATACAAAAAACCTTGAGGTTTTGTTTGAAAATACTGAAAATAAAAAAGCATTATCTTTTGTACTTTAATAGATTTTAGACAAAGTATTGGCTAGATTTTATATATTATTTTACTGCCTTTCCTTCTCTTTTATCACTTCTAACTTCTAAAGATTGAAACTCTTTTTTTTTTTTGATGGTTTTTTTTTTTTTTTTTTTTTTTTTTTTTTTTTTTTTTTTTTTTTTTTTTTTTTTTTTTTTTTTTTTTTTTTTTTTTTTTTTTTTTTTTTTGATTTTTGATTTTTTGAGACAGGGTTTCTCTGTGTAGCCCTGGAACTCGCTCTGTAGACCAGGCTGGCGTCATTGCGTTGCTATTACTCTTGTTGTTGTTTCCTTGCCAGGGATAAGGTGTTAGTTGTAGAGCCTGGGTTGGCCTTAACATGCCTTCTTCCTGAGTGCCTCCTGAGTGCCTCATTGTTCCCTGAGCACTTTGTGAAGAGATCTTGTCCTGAGAAGACGGCGGCACTTCGGCACTTCGGCACTTCGGCACTTCGTCTTGGAACTGGAGAGTGGTGGGATGCAGTCAAGTGGTTCTGTAAGCACGCTAGAGACTCTCAGGTCCCCTCAGGCCCTCCGCCTGCTCAAGAGGAGTGTCTTTTTCTCATGCCTCTCCTCTTGAGTTCCCTTCTTCTCTTTCCATTTCAGCCTGGAGCCTGGCAGAACAGAAATCTGTTTCTGAATTTAGTATGCTATTTTCCTCTTCCCTCCTATCCTTACCCACAGTAAGCACTCAGGATGGCAGCTGCTGTATTAAGCCCAAGAGCTTAAAAGATTAAAGCAACCACTAACAGCAGTCAGGAAGAAGTTTAAGGGCCTTTTTTTTTTCCAGGAGGGTTGAGTTTTCATTCTGGTGGTTGAGTAGAAAATTGCAAACAGGCTGTGTTCAGCAGCTGGAATGTGTCCCAACATCTGGAGAGACACAGCCTTCTGCTCCCTTTCCATTCAACAAAGGTTGGCCAGCCTGTGTTGGGAACTATAGGCATAGGCATTAGAACTCTTTGTGTGTTTAAGTCATTGACATTTCTTTGTTAATTGTGATTTTTTTTTTTCAGATAAACACCATCTTCTCCTCCCTTCTTTTTAATTCAGGTCTGCATAGTGGAAGACCTTCCCAGTTTGCCTGCTCCTTTCAGCTCTTGAATTCTCATCTTGGATGCTAGAATGGTTGTTAAAACTTTGTGTTTGCTTCTCAAACTTTTCTTCTTGGACCTATTGTATGGCTTCCAGAATCCTCAAAGCCCTGTCTCATTATTGTCTAATTGTTTGAGCCTCAGTATACACTTACCTGTTCTTACTTTATTTTCTTTATGGGGATTATGGTACTCAGACTCACTCTGTCCTTGAGAATGACCTTGAACTTTGATCCTCTACCTTGTTCATCGCCCTGCCTGGTTTAGACAGTGCTTCGGATAGCTCTCCCCCCCCCCCCCCCGCCACATTCTTAGCACCAGCTCTCTTGTCTGATATTTGCTCAGAGATCCAGGTTGTGGAGATGTATAACAGCTGCTAATCCCACCCCACACACACACACCAGATTTTTAAGTAAAGTTAGACAGCATTCTTTTATTTTATTTTTTTATTGATTATTTTATTTATTTACATTTCAAATGCTGTCCCCATTCCTGGTCTCCCCTCTGCAACCCCCTCACATCCCTTCTCCCCTTTGCCTCTAAGAGGGTTCTTCCCCTACCCACCCACTCACACCCACCTCACTCCTCTAGCAGCCCCCTTCTCTGGGGCAACAAGCCTCCACAGGACCAAGTGCCTCTGCTTTCATTGATGCCAGATAAAGCAATCCCCTGCTACATATGTAGTGGGGGCCATGGACCCAGCCATGTATATATACTCTTTGATTTGTGGTTTTGTCCTTGGGAACTCTGAGGAGTCTGGCTAGTTTTTACTGCTGTTCTTCCTATGGGGTTGCAATCCCCTTCAGCTCCTTCAGTCCTTCCATTATCTGAATCTTTGACGGTAGATGTGGATTACTGTGCTCTTCTTTCTTTCACCTGTACTTTTCTAATTTCAGTTAGAATATTAGAGCATAGGATCAGCGGCATGGAAGACTCCTATGTTACACATAGGACCTATTTCACACATAGGACCTATTTCAGATTGTATAATAGGAGGAAATGGGTCCCCTGGCAAATGGTAGTGTTTGTCAAGTTTGCCCCTGATTTTACTGGGGGTGTTGCGTGCATGTGTGTGTGTGTGTGTGTGTGTGTGTGTGTGTGTGTGTGTGTGTGAGAGAGAGAGAGAGAGAGAGAGAGAGAGAGAGAGAGAGAGAGAGAGACTACACTAAAATGCCTGAGCAGTGAACTCCAGGGCTCTGTCTTCTAGATGACTAGCCCTTTACATGGCTATTGGGGATTGAACTCATGTTCCCTTGCTTGCAAGTACCTGTTCATCTTTCCATCTTCTCAGCTTCAGACAGGTTGATGTTTTTAAGGTGGTATTTTATTTTGTACTTACATACTTCATACTCCACTGGCAGACTGGCAGTTTGCTTCCTCTACAATATGAAATTGTCACCATGATCGAGCTCATTAGCAAACACTTAAACTCCCATCCTCACCACTGTTTCTGTGGCTAGAGTATTTATATACTGACAGTACTGTATCCTGGCTGGGCTTGGTAGTATATGCCTTTAATCACAGAAGACAGAGGCAGGTGGATTTCCGAGTTCCAGGCTAGCCAGGGCTTCACAGTTAGACTTTGTCTCCAAAATAAAATTAAAGAAAAAAGAAAAACTGCTAATTTTTGAACTGTTGCATTATTTTCTATATGGGAAACCCAAAGGTCAGAATTGTGTTTTGACTGAAAACCACAGCCTGGTATATTGTGATCTGAAAGGTCTAGAACCTGTTCCTATTCAGTTATGTTACAAAATCACATGGACAAATTTAGTTGATGGTAATCTTTCTGTTCTTTATTTTATACCAAGAAAGTAGTTAATATTTGGTTTCTTTATTTTAGGATTATTAAAGCTAGTGTAACATTTGAATAAGTCAAATGTATTTGGACTTGTCAATAAGAACCTATTATGATGGCTGGAACATCAAAATTGAGCTTTCAGGCAGATTGATTGGTAATTTTCTGTGATACCATATAGGTTTTCTTGTATTTTCAAGTAAATACATTTTGCATATTGCTTGAAACTTTGAATTGCCTTCACAGATAACAAAAGCTATTCTATGGGAGGCTGGAGAGATAGAGGGGCTAGTTTTGTGTGTGTGCGCGTGCGTGCGTGCGTGCGTGCGTGTGCGTGCGCTCGTGAATGTGTACACACATGTGCTTGTGTGTGCATACACACCTGCGGTCAACCTTGGGAGTTGTTTCTCAGGATACCATCTACTTTGTGTTTTGAGTTAGGATCTCTCACTGGGACCTGGTGCTCACCAATTAGGCTAGGCTGACAGGCTAGGCTACCCTAGGGATCTATTCATGCTTTCCCAGAACTGGGATTTCGAGAGCATACCACCATCCTGCTTTCTGTTGTTGTTTGCTTTGGTTTTTGTTGTGGTTTAAACAGACACTGGGGCTTGTACTGCAGTCCTCATGCTTGTGTGGCAAGCACCTTATCTACCAAGTGATCTCCCCAGCCTAAGAGTGGTGATACTGTGTGTGTGTGTGTGTGTGTGTGTGTGTGTGTGTGTGTGTGTGTGTGTTTGCATTCTGTAGCTTTAAAGGGTACTATAGAAAGAAAAGAAAAGGCATTTATTTCCTTTATCATGTTAGGGAAGGAAAGGAGTAATGATCTGTGTTGCAGAGTCATGGGCATGACTTACCTTGATAACTTTACTCCTCTTTTGGTCCAGCCAAGGGGCTTGCTGGCTAGAACACTTCCATATGTGGAGAGTGCTTGCCTGGGCTGTGTTGCATATATTCAAGCTTCCCTACCAAGGGTTCTCTGCATCACTAATATGAGTACTTACTGTGTGCCAAACATCCTAGGAACCTTCTGGTTTCCTGGAGTACCCACAGCTATCTTTTAAAGGAGGTATTATTCTCTCTCCTTTTTATGTAAGGAAAGGAAAGACATAAAGAGTGTTTTTCCTAAATGACACACTCAGTATAGACATGACATTTCAGATGAAATGTCACTTCCAGTTGGTATCCTTTCCAGCATGTCACAGCTGCTGTCTCACCTCCTCTGCTTTCTTTACTTGGCATTTCTACCACAGCAACTCTTCACGCCTCCCAGGGTATACTTCCTCCAGAGGTATGGACTTCAAAATGTTTCTCTTGCAGTTCATACAGTTAAAAATGTATTTTAGAGGCTGATGGTATTGCTCAACAATGACCCATGCTTACTGCTTTTCAAAAGGACCCAATCTTGGTTCCTAGAACCTACATTTGGTAGTTCAAATTTTTGTAGCTCCAGGGGATCCACCATGTTCTCACCATGTTCTTTATTGAGCTAGGCACTAATGTTCACATGTACATACTCATGTTCACATGATCAAGATCTCCCCCACACATACACATTCAGCCTGTGCTCATATACATACATGGTCAAAAGTAAATGCACAATCATAAATAAACAGTAGGGAACTTAGTTTCATGAAATGATACCCTTACCATGTTCAGGGTGCTCAAAGATTTCCTTTTTTCTTAAACTTCATTAACATATATATGTGAGGGGTGTATTTATTTACTAAATAGATTCTGTAATCAAGGCTTGAAGAGCTGTAAGTTGAATCTCTTCTTCCTCCAGACACACCACATGGTTTCTGGAACACATAGAGTGGTAAAAGAGTGAATTGATACATAGATTTACTTTGGATCTTAGTAAATGAATTAAACATCATTCATACTTAATATCTAGTTTCATATTGTTCCATCATAGGGCCTGTGAGTCAGTAGGGTCACACGCCATAGGGTGTGCAAGTCTTGAAGAGAATTCTCAAAAGTCAGATGAGTTCAGCCCTTCCTTACAAACCTTTGTAAGGCCTGTTTCAGTGTCCATGGATCATAAAGTGTGTTAATGAATTGTTATTTTCTTACAGCAAAGAGGTCTTAGATATGGTGGTTTGAATAAGAAATAGCCCCTATATGCTCATGGATTTTAATATTTATGGAACATTTATTAAGTGGAGCCTTGCTGAAATATGCCACTGGTTTCGAGGGTGTATGGGTTCACCCTACCCCCCTTCCCCTGTGTGGATTAAGATGTGATCAGCCAGTTTTCTGCTTATGCTGCTGTGGCATGCTTTCCCCACCTAGATGCACTCTGTCCCTCTGGAACTGTAGGCCAAAATAATCTCTCTCTTCTTTACATTGGTTTTGTTCATGGTAGTGTGTCACAGCAATAGGAAGGCAACGAATACAGACAGCTTACTGGTTAAGAACACTTGGTTCTCTTACAAAAGATCAGATTTTGGCTTATAGCACCGAGATATGGTACTCAGAGCTATATGTAATTTCACTTCCATCAAATGAACACCCCCACACCCACCCACCCACACACACAGAGGGGGAGGGGAAGAGGGAGAGAAACAGACAGAGACAGCTAGAGAGAGAGAGAGAGAGAGAGAGAGAGAAAACAAATAATCCTTTTTAGCAAAGAGGAGGAATGGTGTCTAAATAATCCTTCTGGGAGACAGCTGGAGTAAAATAATGTAAGCGCCTGGCAAACAGCAAAACACAGCAAAGTCGGCATTTCTGGTTTACTTGTGTTACACTGTCAATGCATTCTTCCTTGCAGTTTTTCTATGACCATCTAATTATCCCAAATCTACCCCATTGCCTCTGACGTTTTCCCATTGGGTGACCAGTCTTTTAGAGCAAAATTAACCTATTGTGGCAAGCTGGCTCCCACAGCCTCTACTTCCTATTGTTGCTGCTTCTTCTGCCTGTCTGCTTTGTAAATTTCTGGTTGTATGAGTCCTTGTTGATTGGAAGTAGTTCTTAGTTATAGTGAATCACTAACATTTCAAGAACTATCGAGACGTGTTGCAAGCTTTTCATAGGATACCTTTCAGTTCTCTCAAGTTCTCCTGGAAATTTTGTTTTCATCATTTCAGAAAAGAGTCGATGTATCACTGCGAATACCCATGCAGATGAAACCCATCCAAGCTACTGGTGTGGTTTTCTGCTCCTCTGGTCTTGAGCTGTATACCTGTTTACTCTTAGGTTCAGAATTTGACCCTGTAGTCACCCAGGAACAAGACTTGTTCCCTCATAGCTCATGAATGTCAGTGTCCTTGTACTTCAGCTCACAAGCTAGACAAAGCTCTTCCTCTGTCTCTGCAAGATATAACCACCCTCTAATAAATCTATCTCATACTAAATGATATAGATTATGCCTCTAGTAACTTAACTATGTAACGACCTTCTCAAGAATTGTTTTGTCTTACTCATTTTGTTTCTTAACCCAGAACGTGCAGTGAGCAATTGGTAAACATGGTTTAACTGATCTGGAGTGAGTAAGAAGAGGATGCTAATCAGGTCTGCTTCTGTTTCTTGATATTGCTGTTGTGTTCCCCCCTCCCTTAGCCTTGAGGCATATCTGTTTCTAGCCTGCTGTGGGCGAAGGAGGAATTGTTTAATAGGATATGTCACTTCTGTGATGCTTTGTCTTAGCCCTCCACACCCAGTGTGCTATTCGTGAGGACTCCTCATGTTGTCAGATTGCATTCTCTCCTTTTAACTTAGGTTCAAACACAGTGATTTTGGACATCCTGATCACATTTGAAAACATGAGTTTGTGGGACTTGCTTTTTAGCTTTAGAGACAGTATATACAGCTGTAATTACTAATTGCTGTACTCTTAAGCAGAGACAGATGATGTATATGCTTGTGACAAATTTCCAGAGGGAGAGCTAAGTAACCAGGCTCATTTTTCCATAATGTGGATGCTATTCACAAACTATTACCATAATTGATGCACCAAAGCACTGTAGGGCAAATCCTGAGCTGTGTGTGGGTAGCAAGCTAGTAGTCAATGAATATTAAAGAACAAACCCCATTTTAAAAGAGAAGACTTAATTAGAATCATCCAGATTCATACTATCAAACCAGTTAAGATTGTTTGGCTACCATTTTTCTATACCATTTCATATTTATGTATTAATTATGCAGAAGTGTATAAGTATGTGTATGTAGATGAAATTTTCTATAAGTCAGTATGTTAACTGTGCAATACAACAAAGAATGGCAGAGATGTGAACATGTTAATTTAGTAAAATGTATACTGAATTAGCTTCTGTATTTTCTCAAGAGCTACTTTCTGAAAGGGTTTTTTTTTTTCTCATCTACTTAGTCCTTCTTTCTGTTCCCTCATCAATGACAAGGGTGGAGTGTTAATTTATATTTGGTTATTTGTCCTTTGAAAATGTAGGGGTCATGTTCTTTTGTCTATAACTAATATTCATTGTCAGTCTTGCAACTTGTTTTAGGTGAAATTGTGTGCCTGCATGTGGTACATGCTTGTGTTTAGTATATATGTGCATGTTGGGTGCAGTGTATATAGTGTATTTGTTGTTTATAAATGTATGGGATGTATAGGAGTGTGGTACACATATGTAATTAATACACACACACACACACACACACACACACACACACACACACACAAGGTATAGGTCCCTAATTTTTTTTTTCTTTTTTCTTTTTTGGTTTTTCGAGACAGGGTTTCTCTGTCTAGCCCTGGCTGTCCTGGAACTCACTTTGTAGACCAGGCTGGCCTCGAACTCAGAAATTCGTCTGCCTCTGCCTCCCAAGTGCTGGGATTAAAGGCATGCACCACCATGCCCGGCTCAGGTCCCTAATTTTTTTAAGAGTACCTTAATAGAATAGGGAAGGATTAGATCCAGGTTTTGTCATGTTTTTCTTTTTTTAAGATTTACTTTTATTTTTTTATGTGTCTTTGTGTGTGTGTTCCACATGTGTGGATGCCTACACAGGCCTTGGGTTCTTTAGAGCTTGTGATTTATACAGGTAGCTGTGAGCTGCCTGGCACTGGTTCTGGAAACTGAACTTGGGTCCCTGTGTCAAGAGTAGAACATACTCTTAAACACTGAGCCCTCTCTTCAGCCTCCGGATCTAGTGATTTCAATGGAACATTTAATCAGAGCTTACACCATGGCCTCTATGAAGTATCTAACCCTATTTCTGATAAGTTCTGAAATAGAGGGAATGACCCTTGTCTCTAAAGTTGAGATTTGTAGTAGGCATGTTTTAGAGAAAGAACAATTGAACTTGGAGGACTTCAATAACCTTAAATTTAAAATAGGTCAGAGTATATTTATTCTTAGAAATCTTTTAGAGAAATCTCAGTGTGTTTGAATCCTTTGCTTTGAATATATAGTCATTCCATCTACAGTAGGAGCATCTGTTTCCTTTTCCTTTTATAGCAGTGGAAATATGGACAGTTTTGCATGTGGTTTCTTAGCTCAAAATTCTCTGGGTCTTCATGTCAAAGTCAATTTATTCAACTAGTTTATACAACTGGACATATTTCTATAACAGTTTGAGTAAATAGAATGTTCCTTATCGTATGGCTTGTCGACAGGGCCCATGTCCTGAGACTGATGGAGCTCTTCCTTTAAAGTGGTTAAGTTTTCCTTTAGTTCAGTCTGAAAGACAGGAAGCTTTCTCTCTGGTGTTTTCTTGGAGACTGTGACAAAAGATAATAAAATAGAGCTAGAGAGACAGCTTAGTTGGTGTAAAGGTTGTGGTGGGCGTAAGAAGACTTGCATCTTATCCCTAGAACCATGGACAAAATCCAGAATCAGTGGCCAGAATTTGTAATCCTAGTGGCGGAGACAGAGACATAGATCCTTGTGGGCCACTTACCAGACTGTCTAGCCTACTTAAACGACTTCCATGTAAAAGTAAGAGACACTCTTTTTTCAAAAGCAAAGTAGGTGGTGTCCTTAGAACCTCTAGGCCCTCATCCACAGACAGATGTACACCTATGCATGTACACACATCTACAGGCACATTCACACACATAAATGAAATATATGAAGAAAGCCATAATAATAAAGGAAAAAAGAACAGCATCTTGAGTATCCTAACTGAACTCTCTGTGTCAGAGTGCACACATGAGAGTTTCTGCTCAGCAACGAAATTATTTTCTGCAAGTAAACATGGTAGGATGTTGAGTGCATTTCACTGTGATGGCATGTACCTTTTGGCCCTTCTGTAAAGTACCACAGAGAAATCTGTTGTCTAGGAGCATGTCCTGTGGAGGGGTTGGAGCCCTGCTTTGACCCTTACAGAGATTTCTGTCCTCACACCGTCACATGTGGTGGCTTGTGTCTGTGGAGGCAGCTTTCCCTTTCTGGAGCGTCTCAAAAAGGCCTGTGCCCTGTTTGTCTGTAGCACTCTGGAGAATACTTAGCTTAGAGCTGGTTCCTTTTGAGTTGATTCTTGGCAGTGGGCCCTAGCTTCCTTCCTGGCAGGTCTAGTGTCTCTTAGGGGCAGAGAGGAGATCAGATGCAGATAGCACAGGCATCATTTCTGCCTCCTGAATCTCTCAGCTGAAGAGTGCTTTCCCTCCTCCCAAAAGCTGAAGGAAGAACACATTCATCATTCAGGGTAATGAGCAGGAAAGAGCTGTAGCGCTCTCTACTCCATAGCAGAGTGTGGGATGAAATCCTTTCTGTTTACAATTCAGCTGTCTCTTGGTACTTTGCATGGAAGTTGAAGTCATTTTAAGCTGTTCTCTTATGCTCAACTTGTGAGACAATTCATCTATAAACTCGTCCTTGGAGGTTCAGGAAAAGCTTTTTGTAAATTATGAAGGTCTGAGATTGTGTGTGTGTGTGTGTGTGTGTGTGTGTGTGTGTGTGTGTGTGTTTGAGAGAGAGAGAGAGAGAGAGAGAGAGAGAGAGAGAGAGAACAAGAGCACACATGTACATAAATACCTGGGGTTGGCTGGTTAGGAATCAGGATGAGATGACCACTTATCCCCAGTGGAGTCAGTGCCATGCACAAGTCTGGAAGATGCTCGTGGGTCTCCACAGACAGAGGAGCCCTTCTGACAGTTTTATAGGCACTGCAGCAGCCTTTCTTCTGAGAAATGGAGGAGGTCTTGAGCACCAATCATCCCTTCTCAGACTCTGCCAGAGGAAGGGTGGCTCCAAGTGCAGCTGCAGTGGAAAGAGCATTCCCTCACTGCAGCTGAAACAATTCCTCCATATCGCTCGTCCCATTTCAATAGTAAACTGTCTGTTTAAAGCAAAACAAAAAAGGCAAGTGGGAGTTAGAAGGAGAGTTTATGCCAGGAAATGGAAATGAGTTGCTGAGGAAGTCTGTCTTGGTTATGGTTTCAGAGTTATTAAAAAGGCTCAATTGCTAGTTTGTCATATCTTTGTGTATGTTTCTGTGAACTTCTAATTCTCCCAAAACATTGAGGCTAAAATAGCAAGTCAGACTTTAATTAGAGAGCACACCTCGGTTGGGAGGAATGAGGGGCTCCTAGTTCTTAAGCCTAACATCCTTCGCCAGTTCTGCCTTCCAAATTGGGTGGTAGAAGTAGAGTTATAGTGTCCTCTGGTCCTTCCTTCCTTCCTGATGGTTTTGAACTGTTCAGAGAGTGATTAAGGCTCTGTCAGAGCAGGTGGGGTTTGCCATTGGAAGTGATGTTTCAATAGTGTTTCCAGCTGGCTCCAGGTATGAAGAGGAGCCTAGGAGTATGTGATGTCATTCAAAGGTAATTTGTCCTTACCTTTGATCTAGCTGGAGTGTGAGCATGGAGCTCTTCTACAGCTGTGCACCATTCAGTCCTGTTCGGGTAGGGTCCACTTCCCTCATTCGCTGATAAGGAATGGAGGTGGGAGAGATAGATGGATACTTGGCATGGCTGCCATGGAGCCCAAGGCTCTTCTGGGCAGTCGCTGGCTGCTGAACAGTAAAACACCTGCTTCTCCTCACTCCCTTTTCTTGTGCACCACCCCCACCCAGAAGGACAAGCAACAATTTACCTGCTTATCTGAGTTTCCTTCATTCTCACCCTTAGAGAACATCCTATACTCAGACAGATATATTTGGAGTGTGTGGTTTTAGCTATCAGCCTGCTATAACCTAGAATTACTACAGTAAAGACCCTCAGTGGAGGAGTCATCTTAATCAGGTTGGTTTGCACACTTGTCTGCTGGGGGTTGTCCTCACACATAATTGATGTAGAAAAAAAGCCAAGCCTGTTTTGGCTGGCCCATTCCCCCGTGCAGAGTGTTCTGATCTGTGTAAGACGAAAAACACTGGGTGAGAGCAAGCAGGCCTCTTGTCTTGATTGTGGCTGTGTTGGAAGCAGCGACTTGAGTTTCTGCCTCAGCTTCCCTCACTAGTGGAGAGCAACCTGGAACTGTAAGCCCACGTTAGCAGCTTTCTTCTCCTAAGCTGTTATTTTTAACACAACAACAGAAATCAAACTAGAACAGAATGTAAACTAAGTGGGCTGTGTCTCTGCCCTTCTTTCCCTGACTCTGTGGCAGTTTTATGCTCTTACTGATTCCCACTGTTCCACAGATAAGTCACTGAGCCTAAGCTGTATGGCACAGTGACAGTCATACCCAGTCTCACCAGTCTTCTGAGTGAAGCACTCCCCATAGAGGGCAGGAGAGAGCCAGAGGATCTCAGAGACCCACCTGAGCCATGGACCAGCTGTGAGGCCTTGGTAAAGCCACTGTACCCCTCTGGACTTCCTCTCTGTGATGTCTGGTTAAGGACACTTCCCACCTGGGAGAGGCTGCCTTTATCAGAATGCTAAATATGGCTCATAGTTCCTTTGATTTACAGATTATTTTTAGATATGTATTGGAGGAAAGGCTAATAAAATATGCATACATCAAAAAGTGTTATCCCACCGGGCAGTGGTGGTGCACGCCTTTAATTCCAGCACTCCGGAGGCAGAGGCAGGTAGATCTCTGAGTTCGAGGCCAGCCTGGTCTACAAAGTGAGCTCCAGGACAGCCAGGGCTACACAGAGAAACCCTGTCTCGGGGGGGGGGGGGGGACAAAACACATTCACACACACACACACACAAACAGTATTATCCCATTCTTAAATTTTGTGTGTCCTTGATCAATGGATGACTGCTAAGATTAGTATATCACCACATGTGGGGTATTGTTCCTGCTTTCAAAGGGACCCTGATTATTAAAGTTAAGATAGTGATATGTTTCATAAAGTCTCAGTATCCTTCCTTAGCTACAGTGTTCGTGAGGCCTATGCCTGAGTCTAGCCTCCACACCATCCACATTTTTAGAATCTTTAATTGTTGTTTCCTTCTTTTTGAGCATTTTTGTCTTTCAGGAGAAACAAGAGGAGCTACAAGGAAATTGACATTCAAACAAGATGCCCATCTGTCATGTAGACACTGTATATTGTGTGTGTGTGTGTGTGTTTTGTTGTTGTTGTTTTGCTTTGTATTGTTGTTTGTTTGATTTTCAAGACAGAGCTTCTCTGTGTGGCTTTGGCTGTCCTGGAACTCACTCTATAGACAAGGTTGGCCCAGAGCTCAGTGATCTGTCTCCCAAGTGCTGGGATGAAAGGTGTGCCCCACCACACCTGGCTCTTGTCATTGTGTCATTAAGGGCAGGTAGTCAGTTCCTTTCCCTACTCTACCTTTCCCTGTAGGGAACACTGAATCACTTGCTTTTCTTCACCATAAGGTAGGTCCTTTAGCCTTAGTTTCCTTTCCAGGGTATGTTGTCTGTGTCAGATACCACCACCTGCCTCAGATCTATGCTTAGGACCTTGTCGCTGACTGGCTGTTTGCAGTCTCCCATGTTTCTATTGAGAGTATCAGAACCTGCATGCATTAACAGCATTATGGATTGATAGGGCTTCTGCACTGCATGGACCTTTCAGTGTTAATGCCTCAATACATTTACTAGTTGCTTTCTTTGTTCCCTTGCTGTTAAATCCAACTCTTTACATCACTCTTCAGGGCTTCAGTGATAGTGTCCATTTTTAGACAGCTGTATTTGAGGTTGGAGTCTAAAGATTTGATTTATGTGGCATTACCCCCAAGTATTGATAACAGACTGGATTTTCCTCCCTGCCATATCTCCAACTACCCAGAAAATACTAAAGAAATATTAATTGTGCCATGCATGTTGCCAAACTATGGGCTTTAACTGTGATTGAGTTTGACTGGTGACTTGTTGGCAAGAGGTCCCAAATTGAGAGGGTGGTGCCCAGAAGTCATTGATCAACAGTCATGGAGCCATGACAGTACTAAGAAGATTGCAAGCTTGGTGTCTTGTATCCATTTCACATGGGCATGGAGAGATAGTGGAGAAGGGACTTCTAGGAGGTATTGAGGGCCAAAGGCAAGACTGATGAGAGGATATGGTGGAAGACCATGAAGTTGTTCTGGATGCTGGGTGCTTTCCTCGATAAGGTAATTGAGGGTAAGCATATACCTACAGTTGTCATGGAAGCAAGAGACCTGGATTCCAGTGGGAATACCACAGACCCTCTGTGGTCAGTTAAATGATTAATCTGTGGATGGAGAGATGGTTCAGAGGCTAAGAACACTGACTATTCTTCCAGAGAACTCAGGTTCAATTCCTAATATCCACATAGATGTTCACAACTGTCTGTGACTCCAGTTTCAGGAGTTCCAACACCTTATACAGAAATATGTTCAAGCAAAGCACCAATGCACATAAAATAAATTATAAGCGATTAATGGTCCTCATAGGCTCATGAATGTGAACACTTGGTCCCACGTTGGTGTACTGTTTTGGGGGAGGAGATGGTGATGATAATGATGATGAAGATGCCTAACTGTGTTTGCATGTGTGTGTGTGTGTGTGTGTGTGTGTGTGTGTGTCTGTGTCTGTGTGTCTGTGTATGTTTAGCTGGTGGAAAGATGGCTTAGGAGTTAAGAGCACTTGCTGCTCTTTCAGAGGTTCAGTCTGTTTTTAAGCCACTTTGGAAAGTGGAATGTGGAAACTGGGGAAATGGTTCAGTAGGTAACATATTTGCCACATTGTGTGAGGACCTGTGTTTGGATCCCTAGTACCCAACTACTGAAGCTGAGGATGGTGGCATGTCTCTGTCACTCCAGCTCTAGGCAGTAGGGGACAGAGAACAGAGAATCACTGGACCTTGCTCTCCATCCAGTCTAGCCAATTGCAGGTCAGTGGGTTCTGCAAGAAACAGTTTCCTGGTTAGTTTTTATTGTCAGCTTGACCCAGCATAGAGTCACATGGGCAGAGGAAGATGTAATTGCAGAATTGCCAGGGTCAGGTTGGCCTGTGGGTATGTCTGTGAGTGATTGTCTTGATTGTTGGTTGATGTAGGAGTGCTTGGATCAGGGTGGGTGGTGCTATTCAAGGGCAGATAGTCTTGGGCTCTGTAAGAAAGCTAGGTTAGTATGGGCTTGTGAGCAAGATGGAGAGTGTAAGACAGTAAACAGTGTTCTTCTGTGGTTTGCCTTTAAAATTCTGCTTAATTTCCCGCCCTGACTTCCCTCAGCGAGAGATTGTAACCTGAAAGTGTAACCTAAATAAAGTCTTCCTCTTCAAGTTGCTTTGGTCCAAGTGTAGGATCACAGCAACAGAAGAAAACTGGAAAACCCTGTTTTGAAAGCTAAGCTGAACAGCAGTTGTGGAGACACTTGGCATTAACCTCTGACCTCCCTCGCCCCAAAACACAACACACACATACATTTACCTGCATGCAAAGCTGAGATCATTACTCATTCAATCAAACTCATCAGTTTCTCTTTCTCTTTGGTGATAGGATCATTTATACAACCTTATCAAGTCTTCTTTTAAATGCAGGTGAATCTCGTGGTGTTCAGTTTTAAATATCAGATTGCAAAAATCTAGAATGACCTGGGGAGAAAGTTTCAATTGAGGAGTTAAGTAGATTGGATTGGCCTGTGAACACACCTATGGAGGATTCTCTTGATTGTTAGTTAATATAGGAGGGCTCAGCCCATTGTGGACGGAGCCATTTCCTGGCAGTTTTTCCTTCCTGCATAGGACAGGAGAAAGCCAGATGAAGTGAGTACCCCGATATTCCTTTCTCTCTGCCATTGATAATGACTATGTTGTCCCTAGCCTCTTCAATTTCTTCCTCAACTTCCCAGCATGATGGACTGTAACCTGGATCTGCAAGCTGACTAAACTTCCTCCTCCTCCCCTGAGACACCTTGGTCAAGGTGTTTTATCACAGCAACAGAAATGAAATTAAAACAGATCTTAATTATTTTGTTTTTAATAAATACATGTTTCTTTCTTTGGTGGTGGAGTACCACCATAGTTGAAGATTGTGTGTTGTTGTTATTGTTACTATTTTGTGACAGCATCTCACTATAATGTTCAAGATGGCCTCTGCTTGTTGATCAGGTTGGCCTCAAACTTGCAGTCTTCCTGCCTCGGCTTCTTGAATGCTTAGTGCTAGAGATACAGGCATGCACCACATCTGACTTTTTAAAAAAATGTTTCAAGAGTTACCGTTTCCCCTGTATCTAAGTATTTCTAGCTCATTGTTCATAGAATACTGAGGTCAGGTGCCTAACGCTCACATATGCTACGCCATACTCACATATGATTTCACACCCCCCATGTGCTTATTCTTATAGATACTGATGCTATTTCATAATTTCCCTTAAAAACTTGGCAAATTTAAAATTATAGGAATATAACAAATCCCAAAATACTTTTTCTTGACTCTAAAAAATGTTACCTGCAAACTGTCAATCGTTTTTTCCAAGCTTATAATTTTTCTAGAAGAATATCAGGAGCTATATCAGTGGCTAGGAAAAGTAGAAAGAAAGAGAGACTTTTCTGAAGACCTTAAAGTGGAGTCTGATTCACTTTCTAAGAGTTACTGAGACTAGGCTGTGTAAACGTCGGGGGAGTCTCTATAGACAAGGGGAAAGATCTTACTATGGCCACGATGGAGTTAAAACAGAGACAGTGCCTTCTCCCCACACTGGGCTCTGTCAGAATAATGTTTGCCCAGGTGTTAATCTGTGTCCTGAGGGGAGGGCTGGAAATCATTATTCATCCCTGGAGAGGCAGGAGGGGAAGCTGAGGCTTGCCTTCTGGGAGGGTGCCAGGCCAGGGCCTGCCCCTTGCTTACTGACATGTGCCATTTGCAATGAAGACAGCTGAAGTCCATTTGAGGAATTCTGCTGTCAGCCAGCCAAGAGAGAAACTCAGAGGGAGAGGCGGGCAGCTTGGCAAAGCAGTCTGGAGTGCAGTTTCCGGAGCAAGATCAGTCAGTGTTGTGGGCACTGGGGAAGGTGTGTGGGGATATAAAGAGGTAAAGGACCAGTCTGGAAACAGTGCATTTTCCTGTTTACCTCCCCTGACTCCTCCTCCTCTCCATCTATCTCCATCCCTTGGAAGCTTGGAGTCTGAAAGAATCCTTTGTGGACGCTGCACAGTGGGCTTTTTTCTTCCCTTTTTGCTCCCCTGACTCTTTCTGCTCTGAGGGCAGGAGGTGAGAGGATGATCAAGTCAAGCTGGTTCTACGTTAAGTTCAAGTACACAGACAAGGTAAGTCTGTATGTTTTCTTTTCTCAAGGGAAGCCGGCTTCTTCTCCCTGAGGTCTCGGGTTGACAGATCTCCCAGGGACTCTGAAAGCAGAGGAGCCCAAAGAGTGTTAAATGTGAATGTGTTTTCTCTGGCTTTAGGATTCCTGCATGAAACCTGAGTTTTAGAGCTTAGAATCTGACTTTATCGTGAACCAAGAGGAAGGAAGGTACCTTCCCTGTGCTTGAGAGGAAACGTCCTTTAAAGAGGAACAATAATGAAGCTGCCGTAGCAGGGGCTGCTGGTGCTGCTAGAGGCTGAATAGAGAGCTGGAGTATTATTTCCCACACTGGTTATGTTTGGTTCTGAAACAACTGGTCACCCTCCTTACCTACAGCTTGCTTTAATCAGAAGTTAGATTTTTGTTCTATTTTGCTGACTGTAGTCTTCATGTATAGATCAGCTTTACAAGGTTATTTGGGTGTTGAAATAATCTACAACATTTGTTCTGCTAATACATGAGACCATTGCTTAACTATTTCCTCAGGGATGATGTTTTAGGGAACAAATACCTTTTGGTTGTATCTGAAGTGTTGCTATTAGCACTGTTGTCCTATAACATACCGTTATCAGTGGTTAGGATAAAAGTGAGTACTTGTGTCACCATATATTCCCTGTATACAGTGATAACAATCACTAATGACAGCTTCATTCACCTCTAACATGTACTTTGTATGTACTTACTCCTCCCAACCCCCTATGTCCTCACTCGCCTGGGGCTGCCTGCCATGGTTTCGATTCTGGGTTTTCTGCATTACTTACTCTTTTAGGAACTGGCAAAATTAGAAATGAGGTTTTCATGTAAATCTGAACATGCTTCCTTCTTGGAATTTTCATTCATTTGCTTGTTCAAAACATGGGCATACCAATTGTAGAATTAAGCTCTGATGGGTGTGTGGTAAGATGGAAAAATCATGACTGTGTGTGTGTGTGTGTGTGTGTGTGTATCTCTTTCTTTGTAGACAGGGTCTCATAGCACAGGATGGCCTCATGCCCTCAAACTTATTCTGTAGCAGAAGATGAAATTGAACTTCTGGTCCTCTTCTACGTCCTAATTGCTGGCACTGTAATTGTGCACCAGCATACGTGGTTTTATAATGCTGGAGATTGAACCACAATGGCTTCATACATGCTAGGCAAGGGCTATACAAACCAAGCCACATCCCCAGGACATCTTGCTTGTCAGTATATCTGCTTAAGCAGCTTTTAAAAAAATGCTTCCTCCTGTTTGGATTTGTTTCTGGTTCTATTGTTTCTGATAATGCTTATTTCACTGACAGCAAAGGTATGTGTTTACCTACAATGAAATCACATGTTTGTTTGTTTTAATTTTAAAGACCCTTGTTCCATTTTAAAGCCATTTGCTTTAACAGTTAAAGCTGTAAAACAACACCTCTTTGTGTTGGGTGTTGAGAAAGGTTATCCTCTAGCCTGGATTCATTTTTTTTTTTTTTTTTTTTTACCTTGGAGAAGCCTTCTACCCCAGTTTTTCTTGTTAGGAATTTGGATATTTGGGCATCTACTGTGCCTTTTTAACCTTTTCCTTATATTTTGAGTGTTTCCTCTTGGGGATGTGAAATCGGGAGTAACATCAGGGGAAAAAACTGATGCTAAGGGGGAACTTTTCCAGGAAGACTCTCCACAGGTAGGGAAAGTAGGCAGACAGTAGTGGCTTCATCTCAGTGGTCACGTTTCACATCCTTGAGCACAGTGAGACCACTTTACATGCCAAGATGTGGCGGGGCAAAGATGTAAACTCTTTGAGGCTTTAGTACATTAAAGAAGACCCTCTGTGCTTTTATTAGCAGAGAAGAAAAAAGAAATGGAAACCTCAGGTTGAATTTTGGAATATGCGTCCTGGGTTCCAGATCTCAGTGCTTCGCTGCAGAATCCCTGTTGGATCAAAAGTATTTCATTGTGTATTACAGCTTCGCCCCTCCTTCCCAGTTTCTCTCTTTTAGTGAGATTTGAAAAGACCTTAATGTGAACATAGTTACAGAGATGCTTATAAAGCAAACTTACATCATACTTTGTACTTTTTGAGACAGGCTCTCATTATGCAGCCCAAGCTGGTCTGCAGTTTGTGGTGCTCCTGCCTCATCCTCCTAAGAGCTGGGGTTACAGGTGTGTTCCCCCAACCCCCTCAGGAAATAAATCTTTTACTGCCACACAAACATGCATAAGCCTTTGTAAGACTTCCCATCAATATTACTTGAAAGCATTGGTTTTTTTTTTGTTTGTTTGTTTGTTTTTTTGTTTTTTATCATTTTCCTCTAAGCTGATAGCCTGCTGTTATTTGGATGTTGATTCTTTGAGAACAGTGGAGCCTTTCTCAGCTCTTGATTATTCTAATTTGAGGAGCCCGGGTGCCAGATGGTCACACAGTTCATTGTCTGACACCCAAGAAGAATAAGGAAATGTGGACATGACGTGAGAAAACATAGATATATTATGGAAAGGTGAGAAGGGTTCCTGGGAGTGAGAATGGCTTTAAAGGAAAAGTGTTTCTTCCCTTCCTAGTATGGTGGTCTTCCGTGAGACTTATGGTGGGAATTAGTTAAACACTGCGGTTCTCTTTTGTTTTATTGGTCATCTGATTGAATAGCCGACATCCCTTTGCAAGCCTCCTTGGCCTAACCAGAGAAGCAAAACCTTACTTCTCCACTTGGGAAAGTAGTCACATGACATTGTCACCATCATCTACTCTCTCTCCCAATGCATTTTCCTCATTTGGTTGGCTGGAATTTGTTACAGGTTAATGGGATCTGGGCCAGATGTTTCTACATTCTTGTTATTTTATCCAAAGAACTGAAAGTAAGGGCTCCACACAGTTTTGCAAAAGAAGCAAAGCAGGGCTGGAGAGATGGCTCAGCAGTTAAGAGCACCTGGCTGCTCTTCCAGAGGTCCTGAGTTTAATTCCCAGCAACCACCTGGTGGCTCACAACCATCTATAATGCAGTTTGATGCCCTCTTCTGGTGTGCAGGCATACATGTAGTCAGAATGCTGTATACATAATAAGCAATGGTATAGGTCCCAGAGGAAGAAACTGTCTAGGTTGACAGTGGGACACATGAATGGGAATGTTTAAGGAAAACTTAAGGAGAAGAAGGACTGATTACTAAGGGGTAGGGATGATTGGTTACTAAAGAGCATAGTTTGAGTGTTTCTCTATCGTGATTACTAAGGGGTAGGGATGATTGGTTACTAAAGAGCATAGTTTGAGTGTTTCTCTATCGTGATTGATAGGTTGTCTGTATTTTCTCCACTTTGTGTTTATTATCCCATAATGTATCTGATTTTAACATAGGCACACCTAATTTTGTATCAGACAGCAAACACAGGGTTCTTTGTAAAAGGTTACTTGATGATAAAGTATTGCCTTACTACAGGAACATCCATGCAAAACCATTTCAGGGCCAACCAGCCTTGCCATTCTTTATAACAGGATACACTGAGAATACACTTGAATAAAAACTGTCCGAATTTGATTATGACTAGGGGTGGAGAGAATTACCTTTGTTCACAGGTAGAAATAGCAATATTCAGAGGGAGGGATACTTGTAACCAGAAGCACATATGGAACCGAGGAGGTTCTGAGGTTATAAAGTGTGTTGTTAAGAAAAGAGTGTGTGTGCATAGTGTATGCTGGTGAAGGGACTAGGCTACCAAGTGCACTAACGATAGTATTATGTGCATAAGCCAAGAATAAACAGGAGTCTCAGTACTAAAGTATCACCTATGCTTGCTTGCCTCTGATCAAACTCTGTGTGTGAGCGTGGTGCTAGGGATCAAGCCTACAACCTCCTGCTTGCATTTCATCAATGCTCTAAATCCCCAGCCTGGAACTTAATGCTTTTGCATGTGATTGTTCAATGTTCTCTCCTCATTGACTGCCCTTGATATCCTTGTAAAGGAAGTCTGACAATGGAGAGAAAGGTTTAGTTTCAGTTTACAGTTGAAGTATGCAGTTGGGGGAAATTAAAGGCAGCAAGAGCTAGAAGCAGCTGGTCATATTACATCTACATCAGGAAGCAGGGAATGATGACCCTTTTCCATTGGCTGTTTAACTCCCTGTCTTAGTTAGGGTTTCCGATACAAAAGCAAGCTGGGGAGGAAAGGGTTTATTCCACTTACACTTTAAGATCATTGCCCATTACTGGAAAGGAATTCAAGCAGGACAAGAACCTGGAGGGAGGAGCCAATGCAGAGGCCATGGAACTTGCTGTGGACAGGCTTGTATCCCATGGCTTTCTCAGCCTGCTTCCTTATAGAACCCAGGACCAACAGCCTAAGGATGGCAACCCCCCACCACCACCAGTGGCTAGGTCCTCCCGCACTGATCACTAATTGAGAAAATGCCTGTACAGCTGGATCTCATGGAGGCATTTCCTCAAGGGAGACTCATTTCTGTCTGATGACTCTAACTTGTATCAAGTTGACATAAAACCTGCCAGTACACTCCCTTTCTCCATTTGTACAGTCCGGGATCTTAGCCCGGAATGTGGCCAAGTACAGTATTTGTAGATCTCACCATGTCTGTTAATGAAATCCATATCACCCTACACTGGCATGCCAGTCTCCCAGGTTAGCATGTCTGTCACAGTTAATTACTTATGTGCTTTGCAGTACTATTTTGAAACCAAGAAGACTAACTCTTTCAAGGAAATTTGTGTGTGTGTGTGTGTGTGTGTGTGTGTGTGTGTGTGTGTGTGATTTTCTTAAGAGTTTTCACTGTATTCATAGACTGGCTACCTTGCGTAATCTTAGCGCCAAGTTCATGAATGATTGTTAAGGCTTGGTAGTAAGCCCATGAGCAGGAGTGAACTTTCAAGTAATTTATTTTCTTTTGTTTCATTTATAAAACAGTTTTCATGAGCTTTTGAACAAATACTGGTGTTTTTCACTTTTCCTTGTTACGGTTATGGACATGTGATATGTGTACACGGAAGCACTTTCACACACATTGTAGGTAGTCTGCATGCCTGTATATTCATTCATTCCTGTAGAGGCCTGAGGCGGACATCGCGAGTCTTCCTTAACTTTCTTCCTTCACCTTATTCTTTGAGGCAGTGTCTTTTCATTGACACAGGGTACCTAGCTAGATCCCCTGTCTCTGCTTTCCTTGTGGAACAAGGGGGCCACCATGTCTGCTTTGAATTTACATGGCTTCTGAGCAATCCAGATTCTGGTCCTCATGCCTGCTGCTTACAACCCATGTAGTATGCAGCCACCTACCAGTCCCTAAAATGTCTTTTTCATTCGTCTTTACTTAGGCTTTTTTGGCGTAGCTTTCTGATTGTTTCTTGGTTTCTTGCAATTGTTCCTTGAAACAGTTTTATGGTGCATGCTTTAAGATCTTGATCAGACAGTGCCGATCTCTCTCAATTCCAGGGTTTTTGTCTACTGACTGTCTCTTTTCAGAGTGAAAAAAAAACCTATTTTCTCTCTCAATTCCAGGGTTTTTGTCTACTGATTGTCTCTTTTCAGAGTGGAAAAAAATATTTTGGACTGGGTTTTTGTGTAAATTTAGAGATTTTATTGAAACTTGCATAGTGTAGGTGTTAAATGTTAGACTGGATATTATCTAAACCTTGTGTTTCTTGCTTGTCATTCTGTGAAAGTTGTCTGTGAAACAGGGGGAACATTACAGGACGTCTCGGTCCAGCTTAACATCTGCACCTTTGTTGTGAATGTGTGTGTCACAGTTCCAGACAGACCCTGCTGCTTGTGCAATGGCTGGAGAAGAGTTGTGAAGCATATGATGGTCTGTAACTAGCAGATAATGCTTGAAGTCTGGACTATTAGAGACAAAAGCAAAATTTTCGAGTGTGTTTTGTGGATGTTTTTGTGCTTTTGTTTGAAGTCTGAGTTCCATGAGCCCTACCACTCCCAGTCCAATGGCTTTCTGTTAGGTTAATTGTGGCTCCAGGTTTCAACTTGGTATTAGTTATTTCCTCTTTGTGATAGAAGCAACTTAAGTCAGGATCTATTTTAGCTTATAGTTGGAGGATCCATTCCATCATGTTGGGGGCAGGGCAGTGGGAGTGTGAGCAGCTGGTCACATGGCGCCCACAGTCAGGAAACAGAGAGGAATGCTGCTGCTCACCTCTCTGTCCTCTCTTCATGGCATCTGGGAGCCCAGCCACATTTGGGTAGGCTTTCCCTCTTCAGTTAGCCCTCTCAGAAGCACCCTAATAGATATGCTCAAAGGTGACTGTAAACCCTGTCATATTGACAGTGAAGATTAACGGCCACAAAGCCTGTTTTCTCTCTACCTCTCGGAGTCTAATTATATTTGTTAGGCCTACAAAATATGTTTACTTTCCAGCAAGCAGAAGAGCCTTTTGATGCACCTGAGGAGGATGTGATTAGATGTTAAACCGCACATTGTGTAATCCTCCATCCTAAGTGCTAGGGGCAAGAGGAGCAGGAGTTCAAGGTCATCCTTTAGTACTTAGTGAAAAAAATTAATGAGCATGTTGCATGTGCATTGTACAGGCTTTGGTAACCCTTGCCGATTGTCTTTTGTTTTCTTTATCTGCTCAAAACAGAAGTTTCAGTCATATCCCCTAAACTGTTCTAGAAGCTCTACTACTTTAAATTTACCTTACTTTGTGTAAACAGTATAATCAGTCATATATACATAAGCTTCTAAACACCCCTTGCTTTCTATTCCATCAATATATCCAACTCTGTAACAGCATTGTTTTACATGGCTTCCTTTATTTGATAACACTGTACACTGTGTGTGTGTGTGTGTGTGTGTGTGTGTACACTCGTATGACTTGTATGTGCATGGAACGCATGTGTAGGTCACAGGAAAGCTGGCGGGAATCCTGCCACATGGGTCCTAGGGAATTGAACCCAGATTGTCAATCACACTGGCTGCCTGAAATTAGAATTACTCATTTCTGTTTTGTTTTGAAATGTTAGCCATCTCAGCCAGGAAGATGATAGTAGAAGAAACAATGTACTTAATCTTCTTATATGCCTCAGTGTAATATGAGGCTTCATTAGGGGGGAGAAAATGTGCTTTGTTTGTTTGTTAGACAAGTCTTTTAAAAACAACTTGGAGCTTAAATGCTATCAAACACTAATGCCAGCCTCCTTTGGAACCTCGCACTGCATCTCTCCATATATGGGTGCTCCAGCTCAGCCTTTCAGTTCAGAGTTAATTTGATATTGATTCACACACTACGTTTGGGCAATTTACATAATTATGATGAGTGTATTTAAACTATTAGTAATATTTTATATAATTTTATTTGCTTTTTCCATTCCCTACAACAAATGGGGACAGGCAAAGAAATACAAGCTGGTGGAATACAAGCTGCAGATGATGGCCCAGGAATGCCTGGATTCTCCCTTTCCCATCCATGGAGCATGGAAGTTCCTGTCTTCTCCACGTTTACTTTTTCTTTAGTATGGTTGAACTGCTTTTGTATATATATATATATATATATATATATATATATATATATATATATATACTGCATGGACTTGACTCTGCTGTAAATATTCATATTCCAGATAGAGTCATTTCAATACAAAAAATCGTTCATGATTTTGACACCTTTCTGTCTCAAGAGAGACAGAATTCCAGCAAGGGGAGGGAGATCACACGAAGTCCATCCTTACCTGTGGGCCAGGAGGAGTCCTTCTTTTAAAGGTGTGTCCTGTGGGTGACAAACATCCAAGAGAATATGGAGAGCACAAACTGGATTTGATTTTTGTCTTAAGTTAGGATGCAAACTTGGGAAGGAGTAGAGTAGATCTGAGTGGAATAGGTTGAATATGACCCAAGGCTGCTCACATATGCACAATACCGTTCTTCCTGCCCCCATTCTTTTCTTTAAACGTAAAGCTCAGGGTAGAGTCGTGGAGATGACCTTGGGGGTCACTGACCCCTTGAGCCAGTCTTCTTTCCAAACATCACACACTCCTTAAGCTGAGCTTTTCCTCCTGTGTCTCTGATTACAGAGTTGACTTGGTTTTACTCATGGTCCTGATTTCTGTTGATGTTTTCTTCTGTATATAACATGTTTTCCTTGAGGGTGAGTATTTAGTTTCCTCTTACCCTGATGTCCTGGTGTAGTATTTGCAGCACAGCTTATGGCTTTCAAAATATTAACTGAGGGCTGGTGAGATGGCTCAGCGGGTAAGAGCACCCAACTGCTCTTCCGAAGGTGATAAGTTCAAATCCCAGCATCCACATGGTGGCTCACAACCATCTGTAATGAGATCTGGCGCCCTCTTCTGGAGTGTCTGAAGACAGCTACAGTGTACTTACATAAATAAAATAAAATAAATCTTTAAAAAAAAGTTTTAATAAAAAAAATTAAAAAAAATTAACTGAATTAAACTTACTGAATTAATCTTCTGATGTGGTCTTAGGAGCATGGGTCCTAAGAAGGTCTTGGGTTTTTTTTTTGGTTTTTTTTTTTTTTTTTATATTTCTGCAAAGAAAGAAACTGGATTCTTAGCAGCTGAGAGCTCCCTAGTATCTTGTTCTTTGCTGTTTCTTGCTGACTGCTCCGTTGGATAATCTTTCAGGAGAACAGTGAATACTAAAAGGAGTGTGTTCCTTTCCTCTCCGGGGACTTAAGTAGTGCTTAACACAAGGATAAGATGCTTAGCCGTGCCTTCCTCTCCTTTAGAATGTGTGTGAGAAAGATTCAAAAGAACAAGGAAGGCTTTGTAGGCTGTTCCTTCTCCCACTCCTGCCCCAGGCTATCTGCAAGAAAAAAGAAAAAAAAATTGGCTCTGTAGTACACATAGGCTGAATGTGTATGAATCTCAGAGACAGATACAGTGGAGTGGAAGGAAGCACTCACCAGTGGGGCTCACCACCTGCAGGAAGAACGAAGAAAATGCACAAAACTGAGTTTATTCTTGTGCTGGTAGCCGGCAGCCACTTCTCTACTCAATGAATCCCACAAGGCTCCAGAGACAAAGCAGGGGTTTTGCCTTGGGATAAAACAATGGCTCAGCCATAAGCCTAAGTAGGTTTGAAGCCAGGTGAGTTACACTCCTGACAGAAGCAGGCCTTTATAGGGAATGGGAAGGGGTATAATTTGGGCACTTGGTTCAGAATCTTTCTTGTTGTATTTGAGAGCTTCATTACAGGTACTGTCGTTCAGCAAGAAGCAAGGACGGCTTCTTAATGTGCATCGTAATTTGAGGGTGCCAAGGAAAATCCACGTAATTGTTTGAGGGCTGAAAAGCAATGGGAATCAGTTGAAGTGTTAGTAGTCTAAACTGAGAGTTTGGCTACCACCAGAACATTGACTCTGTCCAAAGCTGCTGGCATAACCAAACCTGATCCTTTCCTTTCGTTCCGTACTGCTCTTGCTTTTACTAGGAACTCTGGCTCCCTGACCTTGGTTTTTGTACACATTTCAACTAATTTTTCTTCCCAGTATTTACCTCTTGCTTAAAGTGTATCTCCAGTTATTTGTTCTTTGATATCTTCTTTTCTGCGTTTAGGCATGCTTCAGTCTAATGCTTCCGTTCAGTATTTGTCACAGTTACTGTGCATGTTCACTATAACTCAAGTTCTTTTTCTGTAGAGTTTACAAAATATGTGAATATGCTACTTAGCTTTGATATTTCAGACTATTAATGGTAATTATTAAGGTATCATTCAAGGTGTAAGTAATAGGGCTTAGGAATAAGGCAGTAGAACTAGAATCTCTATTTTATGTGTGTGTGTGTGTGTGCGTATGTGTGTATACATAGATGCACACACATTCATCACTCTGAGGGGCTAGTAGTCACCTTTGTATCTTTGCAATTAAATATCTGAGTAAATCATCAAAAAAGAAGAGGGACAATTTATATTGTCTCACAGTTTCAAAAGTTGTTCCTATGCTATTGGTGGTGTGGTTTCTGGGACTGTAGTCTGTAGTACTTTGACCTCCTTGTGACCAGGAATCAGGGAGAGGGGAAAACAAAACAAACAAACAAAAACCACGGACAAGACAGAACCTTCATGATGTGTGCCCTGCAGTCTTCTTCCTCCAAGTAGGCTCTGGGCAGTCCAGTCAGTTTGAGTTAATCTGTAGGTGGACATAAACCTTCATGATCCAGTTACCATTGTTACCATAGAGTAACTGGCTTGGGGAACGGGCCTTGGCTCATGTGCCTTTCGGGGGAGATTTGGTATCTAATCATAATGGGGAGCTCAGGGATAGACATTGTGAGCCAAAGTCACTTGACTTTCAAAAGCCCCCACAACAGGTTATGTGATATGCTTTTCTCTCTCAGAGCTATATCTCTGGTGTGAAGACACAGAGGGCGAAGGTTCTGTTACCACCATGATACAGAGGACGAGTTCTTAGACCTAATCAGATTCCTCTGCCCTCTTCTGCAGTGGGACTTTGCGGCCAGTTGAGTCAGTGTCACAACTGTGCCCTTCATTGGAGCAGTTCTCATTGACTTTCCCATCCTACTTCAAGTAGCTGAAACCTCCAGGGAGGTGCAATTAGTCCTTCAGCATTGCACAAGCCAAATTAGAGCAATAGTAGATCTTTAAATGTGTATATTTCCTTTCGTTATCATTTTCCAATTCTCAAAGGCAAGAGAAAGAAGGTGATCTCCACAAAGGCCTAATAGAGAATAAGTAGTAGCAGCTTCCTCTTAAGCAGAGTCAGGAGTCACATCAAACTTCAAACAATGACCTTAGAAAAAGCAGAAACTTTAAAGAATACAACATCAGGGGCATCGTGTAGAAGGGGAAAACCAAACCAACCAACCAAACAAACAAACAAACAAACAAAATACAACACTAACTGGTTCAGGCCTGAAGAAAAACTTACCTGTGAAGGTTCATTTGTGACCCTAGTTTAGAACTTCCAGAGAATGCTAGAAGAATTAAGAGACATGTACTAAAAGATCTTTCTCTGATGTTTCCTGGTTTAATATGCTTATGCTTGTAAGTAATTTCAGTTCCTGCTCTCAGTTCTTATTCTTTGCTAAGTATTAATAGACAGACATACTATACTATAAGACACAGACACAGACACACACACCTTTGCTCAAAGTGTGTATAATATCCTGGGTTTGTTCCTCAGATTTTCAATAAATAAATAAATGACAGATGTGTAGGCATACATTATTACTACCAGTAATTTATGTCAATAATATTACTATTATTTTAAATAGTGGGTATAGTGGTAATCATCGAGGAACAAAATTATGCTTCAGTCACACATGTTGAAAAAAAGAAAATGTCTTTGTAGGTGTCTGTGAGTGCAGATAGACATATATATGTATATATGTGTATATATATATGTATGTATATATATATATATATATATATATATATATATATATGTATATGTGTATATATATATGTATGTATATATATATATATATATATATATATATATATATATAGTGGAGATCAGAAAACAGCCTTGAGTGTTTTTCCTTAGCTTCCAATTTGTTTGAAACTGAGTCTCAGGACTACTGTGTGTGCTAGGCTAGCTAGCCCATGAGTTTAGGGGCATCGTCTGTCGCCACCTTCGATTTTACCCTAGCAGTATTAGGGTTGTGGATATGTGCTACACTATTGATCTTTATGTGGGCTCCAGGGATGCAAACTCTGGGGCTATATCCATTGAGCCATACTTCTCCTCCAGGACTTGAACATTTTAACGTAGCTATTTCTTAAGTTTTTTAAATTTATTTTATAAGAAAAGTTAGAGACTTCCTACATAAAATTCAGAGCATTGGAGCCAATAGCAACCAGGAAGATTGAGGCTACCTGTGTTTATTCTCAACTTGTTCGATTTTTTTTAAATCAAAATTTAGTTCATTTTTTATTGTGTCTTTGTGAGTTTGTATGTGGATATGTACACCTGAATACAGTTCTTTACAGATGTCAGAAGGGGGTGTTGGTTCCCTTGTAGCTGGAATTACAAACAGTTGCGAGCTACCTGATATGGGTGCTGGAAACTAAACTCAAGTAAGAGCAGTACTTGCCTTTAATAGATGGGCCATCTCTCTAGTCTTAGCTTAAGGGTATTTTTTTTAATACCTCAGCATATCAGATTCACATACTTGGTCCATAGATAGCCCTCTGCATTGTCACTGTGTCTTCTTGTCACCCTGTCACTGATTTGCACTTTGTCCTTAAGTTGGCTTGAATTCCCCAAGAAGAATTTCTCACCCTCTAAGTTGTGTGGTCTCATGTTTTTAAATAAATGGAGGTTATTCCTGCCAATTTCTAACCATTGTTGTATTTGTGGTAATTAAATACTAGCTCTTGGAGGTTTAGTGAAAGGTTTAAGATTAACGGGTTCCAAAAATATCTGTGTGCATTCCCGAGTGTCTCTGTGAGTGCAGCAGAGTTAAGAATAAGATGTTTTGATTAGACATTTTACTGTGCTCAACGAATTCTTTGAAAAGCTTAGAAGAGTTCAGTGGGATCATAGAGTATTATAAGGCCTGGATTCTGAAAGATCAGAGTCCTTAACACTGGGGAAAACAGATTAACCCCCAGTTAGTGCCCTGCTTATGTGTCAGTGCTCCCTATCCCTGAATAGCTGCCCTGGCTCAGGCTCTTGCAGGCTGTTGGCAGCAGGTGGACATACAAGACAACCAAATAAAAACCACATGTGAATTTGTTGAGAGAAGGGGTTGACATACAACTCCCTTCTCTTCTTGTTGGGAAATGTTTTAATTCATTACAGGAGACCTATTGTTGGGTAGGTCTGATGCTATCGGTGACCTCTTTATCTCTCGCAGTGCAGTGGGTCCCAAAATTACACTATAGGTCCTGACTACCAGAATTGTTTCCACGGAGTTCAGGGACTTCCAAGTCACAAAGGATGCGCCTGGCTTTGTGGCCTGCACAAGTAGTCCTGCCACTGGAATTCCCAGCACCAGAATACCTAGTGGAGTCTGGCCTGGTATTGAGGGCTTCAGAGCATAACATCCCTCTTCTCAAGAGGGCAGACAGACCCTTTTTTATTTAGGCTCCCTAACGTTTGACAAACAAGTTCAGCTGTAATCACAGACCATAGTTTTTGTGCTTCTCTCGCCGTCTAAGTTTTGCTCTTATAAAAGCTGCCAGTGTTGGGTCTGGGATAAATGTCAAAAGTGAACAATAATTTCTTTCATTTACACGGTAATTAAACCTGTTGAGTGCTGACTTAATGATTTACTGTCCTCTGATTTGACTGGAAGATTTTGCCTTTGTGAGTGCAAAGAAGAAACATAGACTGTGATACCCGCTGAAACTGTTAAGAAAGGCTTCTTTCAGAAGGTATCTCCCTCCTGCTTTGCAGCTTCTCTTGCTTCCTGTGCATTCTGTACACAGAATGCCCAGGGCTTGTTCTGCAGTAACTTAGTTCTCACACCAGGCAGTGCCTCTCAGCAAGGCACCTAGTGCCAAGATCCATGCTTTTACTTGGACCAATCTGCAGCCATCACTGCAACTGCCCTGTTTCTTCTCTGAGTTTTCTAGATTGGTGGATGTGCTGGATAGTTTTATGTCAACTTCATGCAATGTCATCGAAGAGGAGACAACTTACTTTAGAGCATGACTTCATACGATTAAGCCAGGAAGCATGTAAAGCCTTTTTCTTACTTAGTGATTAATGAGGAAGGCCTGACCTATTGTAAGTGGGGCCTTCCCTAGACAGTTGGTCCTGGGTTGTATATGAAAGCAGGCTGAGCAAGCCATAGGGAGCAAGCCTGTAAGCAGCTCTACTCCACTGCCTCTGCATCAGCTCCTGTTTTCAGGTTCCTGCCCTGCTTGAGTTCCTCTCCTGACTTCCTTCTTTGATGAGCTATGATGTGGAAGTGAAAGCTGAGTAAAGCTTTTCCTCACCAGGTTGCCTTTGGTCACGGTGTTTCATCACACCAATAGTAACCATAACTAATTCAGTTGTTGTCCACATTTTGTGGTCCCTCCACTACTAAAATCCTAGGCGGTATGTCAGTCAGTTTACATGATCATATTTTCCCCTGAAATTTACCTGATAATTTGGCAGAGGAAACTGATCCAAGAGCATCTTAGATGCTATACTGGTCTTCTGACCTTGTTTGTTTCTGTATAGTACAAGTGAGGACTAAACTTCGCTGAAGGAAAGAAAGCACTTTATAACACACACCAGGGTTTTGTTTAGTTTGGGTGTTCGAAAACAATGTACTCCAGGCTAACCTAAAACTGTGTGTAGCTGAAAATGACTTCAAATTCCTTCCTCCACAGCCTCAGGGCCAGGATTGCAAGTGTGGTCTATAGATTGTGATGAAGTCTGGGGCTTTGTGTATGCTAGAAAATACTCTGCCAAGTGAGCTACACGCTCATGTCAGTTTTTAATCTTCAGTTATGGAGAACTAGCATCTATACCCTCCAACAGAGGGAATTCTAAATTCTCACGATGACAGCCTTTCACCAGATTAAGGGTGTTGCTGTTTTATCTGTTGAATAGAGAGTATTGGATGTTCTGTGTGCCAAAAATCAAGGTAGGTAGGAACTCTGGATCTTTAAAAACCCCTTTGCTGGTAGGAGAAATACTGTTAAGAACCATCCTTTGCTTCTCTGTTCCTCTGTCAGAGTTGTTGGAGGTTGGGGCCAAATGGGTCAAGTCTATCAAAGAGAAGAAAAAAAAAGCCTCTGCAGGTAGTGGAGAACAGGGACTCTCTTGTAGGGCTGTGGGGAACAGAGATTGAAACCAGAGGGCTGTTAAGGACTGTCCTGTAGCCAGAGTCAACTAGGATGTGTTACTGAGTCACACATCAGAGAAGACAAAGGACAGACACGTCTGAAGTGTCCTGGAGGGGAGGGGTGTAGGTAGCTCTTTTACAAACTCCTCTCCTCCTTGTCCATGCAAGATAGAGAAGTTCATTTCTCTCCTTTCTTCTTCCCATCACCTCCTACCTCTGCAGTTAGATCATGCTTAGTTAGAATAGAGCTTTCTTACATGTAAATGTCAGAAGCTTTAAACATGGATCTGAGTACAGTATATTTTTATTATTTTTATTATGTATGGGCATAAATGCTTATGATGTGGGAGGGAGGGTCCTACTGTGCTTTATGTGATGTGTGTGGGGGTGTGTGGGGGTGTGTGTGTGAAAGAATCGCCTTGTGGAGTTTGTTCTTTCCTTTAACTGTTAGGTGGATTCCACTGCCAGGTGTGGTGGCGCACGCCTTTAATCCCAGCACTCGGGAGGCAGAGGCAGGCGGCTTTCTGAGTTTGAGGCCAGCCTGGTCTACAGAGTGAGTTCCAGGACAGCCAGGGCTATACAGAGAAACCCTGTCTCGAAAAACAAAAAACAAACAAACAAAAGAAAAAAAAGAAAGAAAAAGAAAAAGAAAATCCAATGACAAGGATTGTGCAATGTCTCACCCGCTAAGCCCTTTTGCTGGCCTGTGTCTCTCTTTAATAAATCCTATTTTTTTGCTATATTCTTAAAGGATTCAGTTAAAACTAAGAATGTCACCAAAACGAAGCCTGTTTACTCATGAAGTAGCTCTGTTGTAGTTCCTGTGAGGAAAAATATATATACATATACTCAGCAATTTTCAGTAACCAAGTGGGAATTCTCAATCTAAATTTTGAGTTGTCAAATTGGATTGTTAATAAAATACCTCCTGGCTATGTAAAAGAAATACTGCTGTATAGTCTCACCCTGCCACAGTTTAAATGAACATTAATGTAGAGTTACGTTTCTCAGTGTTTCTGATAGCTCCTTTGTTGTTTATAAAAGCAAAACTGTGGTTCTGGTGAAATGTTTCTTAATTTCTGAAATTAAAACTATGAGCTGGCCTCATTTAATCTTTGTTAGAACCTTGTGAGATACAGCTGATCCTTACGTTCAGATGAATAACTAATAAGGATACGGCTGTGGAGTTGGAGAGAGGGAGCATCAGTTCTGAGTTCTTGCTTCTCTTCTACTGAACCAGAGTTTGGTTCTGAGCACCTCTGTCAGGAGGCTTACAAGCACTTGAAATTCTAGTTCCAGGAGATCCAACACCCTTTTCTGAGCATTTAGGCAACTGAATACACATAAATACACACACACACACACACACACACACACACACACACACTTGTGTACTTCAATAGGTTTATTCTGTCCTTAAGAAACAGCAACAACAAAGCTATGGAGAGGCAGGGAGTTCTAAGATCAAGAATGAGTGTGTAGATGCACTTGATAGTGAGCCTGAAATCCCAGCGATTCTCAGCCTAAGGCAGGAGTATCATGAACTCCAGGCAAAGCCCTGTAGTGTCTCACCCAAAGGAAAAAAATTACTTTTTTCTCCAGATGCAAGCTTACAGACACATGAGCCTCAATCCTATCTATGTGCATGCACCACAAACTGCCTTCAAAAGCAATCCATGGCAGAAAACAGAACTCGTGGACTCAAACAACAAAGTGATTTACTCTAAAACCACTGAAAATCACAGAATGTTAAATTGCTTTACTGAGCAATTCTCTCAAAGCCATCCATATCCGTGGGTCAGTAATAAACAGAAAAATCTTACACTGTATGTCACATTAGAATGTACTCTGTACTTGGTGATACACATGTTTTTATTTGATATGCACAGTGTTATGTTTAAAAATGTTCATTTTGTTATCAATGTAAATGGACCAATTTAATATGCCTTAGAACAAACAGATTTTCCTCTGAACCTTTTCAAATTCTAGATACCCATAGAGAGACATTCTGAGCTCCTTTTGCAGAACTAAGTGAGAAAGAGAATCAACTTGATATGTTGGGTTTATTACTGACCCACGGATATGGAGGGCTTTGAGAGAATTGTTCAGTAGAAGCAATTTAACATTCTGTGATTTTCAGTGGTTTTTAAAGTAAATCACTTTGTTGTTTGAGTCCACGAGTTCTGTTTTCTGCCATGGATTGCTTTTGAATGCAGTTTGTGGTGTATGCACATAGGGTTGAGGTCCATGTGCCTGTAAGCTTGCATCTGGAGACCAGAGAAGGACTTTGGGCCTTTTTGTCTTATTGCCTTGATATGGGGTCTCTCATTGAGCCTGAAGCCTACTTTTTGGCTAGGTAGTCTGATGGTTTAGGTTTTCAGATCTTCCTGTCTCTATTTTCAACCTTGCCCAGCTCTTTTATGTCGGCTCTTGGATTTCTAACTAATATCCTCTTTCTTGCAGAACACGTGCTCTTACCCTCCGAGCCTCCATCGCCTCAGATGTGACTGTTTTTAATGCCTGCGTTACAGGTGCCACTGTTGTAGAGGAATGATTAGATTTTCTCTGCAAAAAGGAGGATATGTGAGCCTATCCACCTTAAGCAACAAACTGCTCACTCTCTGAAAGGAATTTCTTATAATTCTTAGAGTGTCTCATGAGGGACTGTCTATGTGGAAGCCACTGTACAATATGAGCTCAAAAGGATTCCATAGTTCTCATACATTTGTGAAAATTGCTTGCGGGTCGATGCCCAGTTCTGTGTCAGAGAGTAATTTCATCCTTATGGCTGAGAGAACCGTGCTGTTTGTATGCATTTGGTAAAGGGTGTTCATTGATGGGTGTCAGGAGGTATTTTGTGTGTTGGGGCAATAGTATTAGCTACCTTACTGCTGTGTCAAAATACCTGAAGGATTTACTATGATTTGTAGTTCCTGGACGTGTAGTTCACTGTGGGAGGGAAGTCAGGATGAAAGAGTGTGAGGCAACTGGTTACATTGTATCCACAGCCAGGAAGCAGAGAGATGAATACTGGTGATCAGCTTGTTTTCTCCTTTCTATAGATTCCAGAATTATAACTCCAGGGATGGTACTGCCCTCAGTCAAGGTAGTTCTTCCCATACCGTTCATCCTAACATAGGTAAATCCCTGAGGACATGCATAGAGGTCTGTTTCCTTGGTGATTATAGGTCTTACTGATTTGATGAGATTGACCATCAAGGATCCAAAACAAGACAGAATGTCTGAAGTCATGGAACTTAGCATCCAAGGTTGGATATGTGAATGGGCAAGCAAGCATGTGCATTTCAAAGATGAAATAAACTGTTGCAGGGAGAAGGAGGCATCTTTATATGAAAACCAGTATAGCAGACTGAGTTCTGAAGTATTGTGTGAACATGGTAATTTTCACATGGTAGTTTTTTTGTAAAACTTTAAAGAACCTAGAATATTGGTTATAAAAGAGTTTACTTTCTTTGTGTGTGAAACACAGGTTGACAAATTTAAGTACTATCCTGGAATAGAATACATTTTTGTGCAAATCTTCACATATGATAAAAACAAAAACCTTAGTGAAAAATAGTCATAGTTTTTACATGTTTATCCCCTAAAGAAAGGGGTAACCAAGTATGGTATCTTCTAGCCTTATATGAAGCGTCCCTCATAGAATTGAGCATTTGAAGGGCTCGAGCTTGTGAGTCCAGGTGAGGTGATGGGGATAGTTAAAGTGAAGCCTGGGAGAGAGTTCTTGATAGCGGGTGCTACTTATCTGTGCACAGTTGGTATGGAGGAGATGCTGCACAAATGTTTTGGATATTCGAACCCAGCGCAACAGGGTTCAATTTTTCTGAATTCATGTAGTGTTTCCTACAGATGAAATTGCACATAAATGAGCAGCAGCAGGATCCATGTGGTGCTTAAATAAGTCTAGCCCATTGGAGCAAATTCCTGTTATAAAAATGAGCTACCTGACAGAATTCTCTGTACAAAGAAGTATAGTTCTATCCAGTGTAACAGGAGAACTACAAATAGAATGATCCATGTAGCCCATAAAGCATGGCATGTCGTCAGTGCTAGAAGAGAGACACAGTGGTCGGATCAAGGAGCTTTGTATCTCAGGTCACCAGGCCTCTGTGTGCTGCAGTCCTATCTTCTACCTGTATGCTGCTCTGGTACTTAATTGCTCTTGTGAAGAGCTAGGGTGAGTCTGGAAAAGATGTTGTATGAATTAAATTCCATCACAAAATTGAAGGATGGAACACACCTTCAGAACCTCTCACCGCAGAGTGGGATGTCTATTTAGTTAACAGCTGTGGGGTAGAAATGTTTGGTATGAAGATGCCAGAGAGAGAGAGAGAGAGAGAGAGAGAGAGAGAGAGAGAGAGAAATGATTGAATTCTGCATTCTGCCTTCATCTTTCTGGTTGAGCAGAGATGTGTGTCTCTGTCATTCATTCAGATTGTTAAACAGAAATGGGGAGCAAAATAATAAGAGCAGATGATTGAGGAGCGTCCCATCTGCCCTGTTGTCAACCTCCTCTCTTCAGCTTTGATTCTGCTCACATTAGCAGATGGCACCAGCTCTTGGCCGGTGCCCGTGCTTTTCTGATTACAAGGGGTTGTTCTTTTGCCCGCCTCCTTTAAAACAACAACAAAAAATTGATAATAACTGACTGCATGCACATTGGCCAGGGTGCTAATTCCCGAGGATAAGACAGAAGCTTGGCATTCACCCCGGCCTTCTGTGTTGTGTTAGGATCACTCTGCCTGGCAGCAGGAACTTGGCTGATTAAACCTGGGCTTTAGGTATTGGATGGTCTGTTCACTGGTGGATGGGAAAGAGTTTGTATTTATATGTCCCAAAGGTCTGAGAAAAGAGAAGGCCAGGAGTAACCCGGTGATGGCTCAGTCACTAAAGTGCTTACTGTGCAAGCCTGAGACCATGAGTTTGACTGCCAGGAACCCAGGAGTATGCTGGGCATGATGGTACCTACTTGTAATCTTAGCACTGAGGAGGTAGAGTCAAGAGAATTCTGTGATTCATTAGCTAGCCAGCATAGCTGAACCAGTGAGCTCTGGGCCAATAAGAAACCCTATTGCAAAACAATGAAACATACCAAAAACAAGGTGGACAGCACCCAAGGATGTATTCCATGTGTGCACACTTATCCATGTATTTATACATGTACGCATATACAAATAAACACACTCATATTTACACATATACCCAGAAGACACAGGGTGTCTTACAAGTTTTGTAAGGAATGTAGGGAAGAATGCTTATTGATCATGTGGGTAGTTTGATACCAGGAGTTGGAGGACTTGCAATTGGTTGGTTACAGTTTTTCATACGACCTCTCTATAGAAGAAAATGAGCTTTAATTAAACAGGAGAATGAAGTTGGATAGATGAAATTGAAGGTCAAGGTATAATAAAACGTTATAAAGAATACTTAGAACATGTAGAGAATGGACTCAGGGCTTCTTATGCATAGAGAGTCACTGTAATCTTTCAGGCAAATATACTTTTTCTTTAATAAAAAGAAGTGAAGTTTGAGATTGAGTCTTTGGCAGGAGAACTTCAGAATGAGTGGTATCAGCACTCACTGAAGAAAGAATGACCACATCCAGAAAAGCAGTATGGAATCCTTGGTTTCTGCTGGGGTGCTAATCAGATGTGCTGTGTAATTTCTGTTGTCAACTTGACACAACCTTGAGTTACTTAAGAAGGGAATGTCAGTGAGGAGAGTTTTCTAGATCGTGTTGGCCCATGTGCATGCCTGTTGGGGAATTTTTTTGATTGGTAGTTGAGATGGAAGAGCTGCCACAGTGTGTGGCATGGTTTTCTGGGCGGGGCCCTGGACTGCATAGGAGTAAAAGCAGCTGAATAGGCAAGCCACAGGCAACATGGGTGCATTCTCTCGGGCCTTCACTGAGTGTGCGCTGTGACCAGATGCCTCAAGTTCCTGCCTCTGCGACTTTGCTGTAACTATAAACTATATATAATCTGGACGTGTAAGGTAAAGAAGCCTCTTTCTTGCCCAGTGTTGTTTGGAGTCATGTCTTTTGTCAGAACCACAGAAATGAAACTAGAAGACCAGGGCATGCTGTGGATGTCATATGTTTGGGACTTCAGCAAGATCTCTGGCAAAGTTTCCCAAGATCTCTTTAAGAACCAGTAGAGAAGAAGAAGCTGAATAACATGATGATTTCTAAGATTCAGAATATAATTTTCTATCTATTTTCAGAGCAATCATTTAGAACATTTGTCCACTCTGGTTATACGTTTGTTAGGGTTATTACTTGGATGTTTGTTCTCTGCCACACTTTTGCCCTTGGCTGAGATTGTGATATAACTTCTAAGGGTGGTAGCACTGATGAGGAAGGAAGAACATATGCGATTGTGCTTCCTTAGCACGGGCCAAAGCACTTGTCTAAAGTGGGAAGATGGAGGCTTGAGAGAGGTGCGACTGCGCAGGTTTCAGCTGTTGTTTTTCTGGAGGCAGCAGTGTGTCCCTGGCATTTCAAATGTGACTCTGCTTTGGCATATCTTTGTGGATGACTTGGAGGTAAGGGGAGTGCTGAGTCACACCTGTCAGTGATGTTCATATGCCCTACATTCCAGATTACTATGAAAACTCAATGGCTCAATATCTTCTTCAGTAAGAAAAATGCTATTAAAAAAACTTTTTGGAGGGAGAATTTCACATAGTATTTTAGAATTGTGTGTGTGTGTGTGTGTGTGTGTGTGTGTGTGTGTGTGTGTGTGTACATATATGAGTTCAGGAAGAGAAGGTGATGGATCCTCCCAAGAGTTGGAGTTATAGGTGAGTTGCCCAATGTGGAGCCTTGGGTCCCCTTCAAGAGCAGCCCATGCTCTAAGTTGCTTGGCTGATGCCCACATTGGGTGGCTCACAGCCACCTGTAATTCTAGCTCAAGCAGGTACAATACCTTCTCCTGGCCTCTAAAGACATCTGCCCACATGTGCACCTATACACAGAGAGGTGCACACAGTCATACATTAAAATGCTGTACATCTTTTAAAAAGTAACTTAGGAGGCACCAGAAAAAGTTAAAAAAAAAAAATTAAGGAGATATAAATGTAAATGAAATGCAACCCCAAAGAGTTTCTGACTTTCAGGTTTCTTTAGTGGAAGTATCAGGAAGAAATAAAAGCCACAAGCCTCAAAACTACAAACAAAAGCAGACTTGGAGATAATCTTTTACAAATATTCTCTCATTGCCTCTTTCAGATGTACCATTCTGAATGAGACATAATTTGGATTTTTTTTGTCCAAAGATTTACTTGGTACTTTGAGAGTATTATTCTCATTTGCTGCTTCCGCTTCAGAACTTTCAAGGTTTATTCTCTAAAGTACTGGGATTTAAGTTTTAGTTTGACTTAAGCTCACACCAACTTCCCTTGTATTTCACGGAAGTATTTCCTCATTCCTTTAGCTTCTGCAACACTGCCTGGAACCCAGTAAGGTACCCAGGAAATATTTCTAATGGTTAAGAGCATGCAATTGAGATCAGTATCCTCAGCTAGGCAGTGGTGGCACACACCTTTAATCCTAGCACTTAGGAGGTAGATACAGGTGGATTTCTGAGTTCAAGGCCAGCCTGGTCTACAGAGTGAGTTCCAAGACAGCCACACATACACACACACACACACACACACAGGGAGAGAGAGAGAGAGAGAGAGAGAGAGAGAGAGAGAGAGAGAGAGAGAGAGAGAGAGAGATGTCCCCAACTTACAGAGTAGAAAATGAGCCTTTGCCTCTTTGAACTAGTCACTTCTTTTATTTGCAAACAGAGCAAACAAACAAACAAACAAACAAGAACAAAACTGGGCCAAGACCACCCACCCTGACCCCAGAAAGCTACAATCTGGAATTCAATTAGTCTGGTATTGGACATGGATCCTTTGTAATAATCTATCTCTTAGTTCCTTGGAGTGAAGATAATTTGAAGAAGGGTCTTGGAATGTAGAATCTGAATCCTCAGAGTCAATATCTGTATTCATTACTTTCCTTCCTTATTTCTGTGATAAAATACAGTGGCTAATAGCAACTTAAGGAAAAAAAGTTTATTTTGGCTCCATAGGGCTAGAACATATTGTGGCATGCAGTAAACAGAAGTTGGCCGACACATTTTATTTCTGTGTGAAAGCAGAAAGAGAGAGAGAGAACAGGGAGTGGAAATAGGGTATGGACCCTCAAAGTACCATACTTCAGCAAGACTGTACCTCCAAAAGATCCCATGACCTCCCCACATCACCACCTGCTGCTGTCCAATGACTTCAACATATGGGGAACGCATCTCACTCAAACCACACATGAGCATAAATCCATGTTTCTGCTGTGTAATTAGAGGGTGATGTTAGAACTATATAGACTCTGCACAGCACAGCCCCCGTGTGAAGGCACATCCTAGCAACTGGGACAGGCTGATGGACACACACTAATGCGACTCCTGCTTTACTCCTGGTTTCCTGCTGCCCTTTCCCTGAGGTCTACAGTACTCTTTCAAGTGGACACTTTGTATCTATTTTTTTATTTACTAAAGTCACAGATTGATTTTATTTTTGTACTGATACAATCAGTCTCATACATAAAATAATGTTCTTTTATAGAACTCCACATGAAAGTGTCTAGATGTGTATCCAGTTGAGGTTTTACTTGGAGAGAATTGTTTGTTACTCTGCTTTCAGCTTTATTAGAATCCCCCTTCCAGACTTGCTTAATCAACAAGGGACTGGAACAGTGGCTTTGTCACTAAAAAGTACTGACAGTTTTGCTGGAGTTCATGTTCCAGCATTTATATCAGATAGCTCAAAAATCACCATAATTCCAGTTCTTAGAGATCTGATATTCTAGGTATTATGTGGCACCCACATATGTATGGCATGTACTCATATGCATGTAAATAAAAATAAAGGAAAACAAAGCAAGTTACATAAAGAAATCCAGCTATTGGGAGGCCCTTGACATTGTTGATCTAGTGACTTTACAGAGTATCTGTTCTAGGATGTGACTTTCTTGTGTTTAGTTCTATGACATCATTGCCATCGGTGAAATCACTCATTTTTATTAATGTCTATCAGTTCCAGTCACTACCTATGCACCTCTTTCATACCTAATTGCAGAAAGGTGGGAGTAAGGGCAGGGGGAATTGAGAGTGATTTAAAGAAAGCTGTCAACTGCCCCAGACAGAAAATGTAGCTGTCCCCATTTCTGTGTCTCTAGACCCATTTAGGACATGTATGTTTAACCTATCACCTTGGATCGCCATGTTGCAGATTGGCCCAGGCCTGGGTTTCCAACTGACTTCTGGCAAGCAGAAATGAGAAAGCTTCACTGGGCTCAACTAGATCTGGACCACACGTTGGTTTCCCCAGGCAGCAGCATTGCCCCTGCCCACTGAAGGAAGGCAGGATGGTTGCTGGAGACTCAGAATTTCTTAAACCTCTAGTCAAACCACTGGCCACCGTTAGCTCATGTGTTCTGTTGAGAGTATGGATTTTCTTGGATATGAATTTTGCCCCAGGCTATAGATGTTTCAATTTCCTGTGATTCTTTTTCTGTAATTGAATGTTTATTTCAATTAAGTGAAAAATTGTGAAAATGGTCATACAGAGTGACTGATGATGGTAGGACACTTATTCTCCCTACGGCAACCTGGTCTCTTGCGGAGAAGACAGAAAAACAGTTCATCTGGTAAGGCTCACTATCAGCTGTGTAGTTTAGGGACACTGTTGTATAGGAATTCAAATTTGTACAATTTTAGGGAACGGCTTTTTTCCCACCACCTCTGGGTGGTTTTTCTTCCATGTCTGAGTGTGATGAGTACCGAGGTGTAGGTGTGTGTGTGTGTGTGTGTGTGTGTGTGTGTGTGTGTGTGTTCATGTGTATATATGCTCATGCACACGTGGATGCAAATACCTGCTTTATGCATTCATGACAGTTTTATGTAGGATGGTAGTATCCCTGATCAGTGGCCAGGAGTGGCTTTTGGTGAAGGTATAGTCTCAGTTGCAATGGAAACCTTAGGACTGAAGGAGTTGTGGAAAAAAAATCAGAGACTTAACACCATGTCTCGGGTTTGGAATCTCTGAAGAGGTCAGGGGAGATCATTGGTGAAGGTTCAGTCACAGTTGCTATTTAGACAAGTAACCAAGGACAGTGGCAGGTGTGATCAGCCTGGGCCGCCTAGGTAAGCTGTGTGTGCTTTAGATGGCACAGCTGATGAAGTGAAGCTACCCAAGCATGCTGGAGCCAGATCCTGAGTGCATCCTACAAACAAGACTTTGAGCTGTTGAAGTTGAAGTACAGTGCTGGTTGGTGTTTGCTTTGATATGATTGTCACTGTGCTCTGCTTCTCTCTTCTTGGAATAATAGGTATGTAATCATCTTTTATTTTATTTTATTTTATTGGATCCCACAATTGAGAGACTTTGGATTTTCATAAACATTGGACTTTTTAAAGTGTTGAATTCTTTTAAACACTTTGGGACTTTTAAAGTTAGATTGTGCTTTATGTTGTGATAATATCTTGAGATGATAAACAAGAGAGGAGAGGTTATGGTTTGATAGTGATATGTTTGTTTGTCAGGTTATTAAAGAATCAGTTGTGCTCAATTGTTTTTGTCAACCTGACATAAACTTGAGCCACCTGAGAAAACGGAACCTCAGCGGAGACATCGCCTCCATGCGATTGGCCTGTGGGCGTGTCTCTGGAGCATTTTTTTCAGTTAATGTTCCATTTGAGAGTGCCTAGCACAGTTTGGATGGTACCATTCCTGTTCAGATAGTCTTCGCTCATTTTATTTCTTATATATGGGAAAGTAAGCAAGCCCGTAAGTAGCATTTCTCCATGGTCTCTGCATCAGTTCCTGACTCAGGGGTTGCTACTTCAACTTCCTTCAATAATGGGCTATAATGTGTAAACCAAATAAATCCCTTTCTCCCAAAGTTGCTTTTAGTCAGAGCATTTTATCACAACAGAAAAGCAACCTAGAACAATAGACCATGAGATATTTTGAGCTGGGATGTGTATAAAGTTACTTTTAATTGAACAGTTGTGTACCATTTTTTTATGGTATTTGTTGCTTTTCTTCACAGTGGATCTCTTCCCAGGCTGGCCTTGATATCACACATACACACACACACAGAGAGAGAGAGAGAGAGAGACAGAGAGAGAGACAGAGAGAGACAGAGAGAGACAGAGAGTCAGGCAGACACACAGACAGAGACTAAGAGAGACAGAGACTGAGAGACAGGCAGAAACACACACACACACACACACACACACACACACACACCTACCTTTGGTGATGTCCCTGATCTCTTGGTCTTTCTACTTCTGAATCACCAGTGCTGGGATTACAGATTTCTTCCACCATGCCCAGTTTATGTTTCCAGGAATGGATCCCGTGACTTCTTGCATGCTAGATATACACTATACCAATTGAGCCACATCTTCAACCCTTGTATGTGTATTTGTCACAAAGATCACTTAGGCTACTGTGTTGAGGGTAAGGAGTAATATAGAAATAAGAGTGACTGGCAGGGTGATTGGCTTGGACCCGTTAAGTAAATTAGAACTGAGGAGATTTGCAAACAGGTTAGAAAGCAGATGACTTCCTTATCTCCTTATTAACAATGCAACAGGTATTTTAGTGGCTTTGTGTTGCAATTGAAAGTGGAAGAGCTGTAGCAAATAATGTGTAACTTCCTTTGTTTGTGTCATTTTCTAAGCAGTGCCTTAAACACTGGTCTCATTTCAGTTTATTTCAGCTAGTTCACCTATAAACTCTGTGGTGGACTCAGTCTGCTTCATAGGAAGGAAACTGAAACTGAGTTAGGACAATAAAGTCCAATGCTGTGTATCTAATTGGAGTTTTCTCAGAAGCACATTGGAATGTTGAATCTGTTGTAAAGATTTGTTGTTTGTTTGTGGAACATGGATTCAGCATCTGTGTTAAAGGCCTGGCTTCCAGGTCCACATTGTCTTATTTATAACATGAGACATGTTTTAAAGTACTTTTTATTTTATGTGTAGTGTAAGTTCATTGTCTCCAACTCAAAATTTAATTGTTGCGTTGAATACTCATGTCCAGTAGGTGGTAAAAGGGTCTGTCAGACTGCATTCCTGGTACTGGTTCTCCTGTGAAGATCAAGAAGGTGTTGTCTTCTCTTGAAGCTGCTCACTTAGAGTTGGGGTGGATCCACTTCTAAGCAGAGAAATTACTTAGCACTGCACACAACCATCCCTGGGAGAAAAGCATTTTGAAAAACTGGAGGGTAACCTGCTTGGCTCCTCAGAGTTGAGCTTGCCTGATAAAGGAGAGGCCTGGATACCAGCTGTGCACACTCAGGACAGGACTGTGGCTGTTGGAGCCTGAAACAGTGAGATTCTGTAATGTGACCTGTGGTGTCCAATACAATTTAAAGGTTTTTTACTTTGTAATTTTAGTATATTTTATGTGCATGTGGCACAGTTGTTGCTGAATTGGTTTTATGTGTTCGGCAGATGGGACCACTCTAAATCAGAATATTTTATTAACATCAGATGGTAAGTCTTTTGAAATTCTGCCTTTGGGCCATGCAGCCTGTATATACCATTACCTGTGTTCTGACTTCAGAAGCTAGAGTCTAAACTGGAAGCACGTGAGCGCTTAGGTTAGCGGTCGCTGCAGTCATTGAAGAAGCCTGGCCTACCTTTCTCTGCAGTCTCTTGGTGTATGGAATGTTCTTGCCCCACAACACTGCCCACTGTCAGTTGTTGTGTTAATTATTCCTCTGTTCCTTAGTTGGATTCAAGCCCAATTGTAGTTTAACTTAACAAATGACAGGAACACGTAGTACATTTTTTCCTTAAAAGTTTCACAGAGGCTCATATTGGTGCTATTTGTATGCCTCCCTTCCCCCAGTGTGTCTTTAAATTCATTCCACATTGCCTGGGAGAGGAGACGGTGTTTGATAGGGAGTGCTTGAAGGAAGAAAGGCAAGCTTTCAGATGTTGTCTGAACAAAGCTCTGGGATGTGAGGACGGCAGCATCTGGGGGTTTTCAAACACTGGAGTTCTGCTGCCTGCTTCCTTTGCTGTCAGAGAAGCAAGAAGCTGCTTCCTGTCATTTCCCATCTTGTCACTTCCAGGCCCAACATCTTGCTGCTTCTTATACCAGCTGTTGTTGTGTTCTTCCTGCTCTACAGACAGATGGTACCAGAGCTCCTTCGATGATCTTCCCCACCCAACCCTCCAACGTGCCCTCTCCCACTTTGTCTGAGTCTGAAATCTGTTGTGTGCTACCTTCATAGAGCAAGTGTGCGGCTCTGCTACTCACCCAGCCTTGCTTAAGGATTTCAGAGATGCTGGGAGGGAGGGTAGGGGAACTTCTGGGGACACTGTGATGACAAACCTGTACATCAAGTCCAGTGTGAGGTGCCTCACAGAAGTCCATCTTTAGGAACATCTTCATTTTTGTCTGAAGTTATACTCACAACATGGCTGTGAGTTTTAGAGATTTTTTTTGTCTCTTAAGGGCTTGTTTTATCTTATCCTTCCACTTTTGAATCCAAGGTAGGAGTTTTCCTGATAATCTTGGCTTAGGTACTGTCATTTCACAGAGTAAGCTGTGCAGTGTTAATGGCTCTTTTTAAATTATTTTGAGAGCATCTCATATAATCCAGGCCACCTTTAAATTTCATATTATAGTCAAGACTGGGTATAATAGTATTTATATTACTTAATTATATCTTTACATTTTTACATTTATTTATTGTTTTTAAAATAGTTTTTGAAATAATATTTATGTGTATTTGTCTTTGAGGGTATATGTAGCAAGACCCAAAAGGACAGCCGAGAGCTGGAGTTAAAGGCATTTACTAACTGCGCAATTTAGATGCTGAGAACCAAACTCAGTCCTCTGCAAAAACAGCAAGTGCCTTTAACTGCTGAATTCTAACTCTAAACCATCCATCTATCCATCCATCATCCATCCATCTTGTGTATGCATGTGTATGTGTGTGTGCACATTTGCACATAAGTACTACAGCATTGCATGTGCAAGTCCAAGAGCTGTTTGCAGAAGTTAGGTGTCTCCTACTATGTGGGTTCTGGCATCAGGCTCATGTTGTCAGGCTAGAAGGTAAGCACCTTTAGCTCTTGAGCCACCTTAGGAGTCCTGTGGTCCGTGGCCTTAAGAATTCTGATCATCTTACCTTGGCTCCCAAGTGAAGGTTGGCACTGCAAGCTTGTGCTACCATGCCCATTTTCCCTGGGACTAAACCCAGACAAGCACTGGATCAACCTAGACAGGTCCCTAACTGGCTAATTGCTTAGTTTACACGCACTATTTCATATAGCTCTACTGGGTTCCTAGGTGAGGATAGGAATTTAGAAGTTATATTGGAATGTTTCCTCCACCCAGGGCAGATAAAACCTAGTTTTATTTATTATAGGTGTTGTTACAAGATAAAAATAACAACAACAAAAAAGATACTTTTTCTCCTTAAATAACCATTGCTTTTCTAGGTGCAAAAAATATCAGCTCTTTGTAGAAAGTAGTTTCCTAATAACTACTCTTAATACTTGGTATGTTTCTGTGTAGTGTTTTTCTTCAGCTTTATTTGTTCTGTTATTCCTGTGAATTAATAGGCTGCCCTCATTCTATAGCCTCTTTCCCATGTGTATTTGGTGGCAACAGGAGTGTCAGTGGATCCAGTTTCTTCAATCTATCTATTCCACCCCACTCCCTGTAGTATATTATTACACTTTTGCTGTTGTTACTGTATCAGATGAGTGACACAAGCAACTTAATGATTAAAGGTCTATTGTGCTCAAAGTTTGAGGGCAGCATAATGGCTGGAGCTTGAGGCAGCTGATCACATGGCATCCATAGTGAGGAAGCAGAGAGAGATGGATGTTGTTTCCTTTTGATTCAGTCCAGGCCGCCAGCCATGGGGTGGTGCTGACCACACTCAGGGCAAATCTTCTCTCTTCTATTAACTCCGACTAGAAATGTCCTCACTGACATGCCAGGGGTTAATCTCCTGGGCAGTCCCTAGAGCCTGTCAGGTTGACATGGAATATTGCTTGTAACATTGTTTTACATAGTTTTACATTGATTATGCATAGCAGTTCTTAAGTTGTTCCTAATCTAGGAATTCTCTATTTTAAAGATGAGAAAAGTGTGCCTGAAAATTTCCTCTCTTAGCACAAAGTCACTCCACTTATGTGAGAGGAAATGGGTTTAAAGCTATATTGACACTGTCTGCAATTTGCCTGTCTTCCTTCAGAATGTCTGACTTGGACTTGAGGACTTGGCTTAGTAGGTAAAACCCTCCCCTAGCCCTGCAAGTTTGAAGATGGAGTTCAGATCCTTAGAATCCAAGTAATCACAGTGCTCCTAAACAAGGTGGGTATCAGAGACAGGGAAAGCTCTACAAGCCTGTGTGCCACCAGCCTGCAGTACACAAAGGGAAACTACAGATCAGGCAGAAGCTGAGCTTGTCCTCTAACCTCTATGCATTGGGTTCGTGTAAATCCACATGCCCTCCCACCCCCCAGACATACATGTGTGTATATGTATATGATATATGATATATATCATATACATAGACACGAAAGATTTATTTTTAAGTCTTCTTTTGAAAACCCTTGATCCATGTTACCTCCTGGTTTTTGTGAATTTTACTCTTCATGGTCCACGATAATGCTCACTATATTCCTGTATCTTCTCTATTATCCAGTTCATTTTTCCTCTTATACATGCTTGGGGTGTGTGTGAATGATCACTTTCTTGTACTGTAGTTCTTGTGACTAGAGGAAGTAGGCATTTTTTATGTCTTATTGATCATTTTATTTTATCTGTGAATTGTTCATGCTCTGTCCTGCTCCCGTTATTGACCATTTCATTTTGTGTACAAATTTATCATGGGCTAGGTGTCTTAACCTTGTGTCATGTTAGTTAGAAAGATATTTTCTTCTGTGGCTAGCTTCCTGTTTTTTTATTAAAAATAGATTTTTTTTCACATAGTTTATTCTGATCATGGTTTCCCCTTCCTCATCTCCTCCCAGATCCTCCCCACCTCCCCACCCATCCAACTTCAGGCCTTCTTGTGTCTCCCTTTAGAAAACAAACAGGGATATAAACAGGCAGCTCCGAACATAACAGAGGAATCAGAGAAAAAAAATAAAACGGTAAAAGCAGAAGCAGCAAGTACACACGGAGACGCACGCAAACACAGAAAACCCAAAACCTCCGCAGGAGCAGAGTCCATAAAGATTGTTTTCTGTTTTCTGAACCAATATTTATGTCAACTTTAATTTTAAATAAGATGTATTTTATTTTTAATTGCATTTATTATTGAGTGTGCATCTATATGCATCATGACCTACACATAAGGATCAAAGGACAACTTTAAGAGTTGGTTCTTTCCTTCCACCATGTGTGTCCTTGGGATTGAACTTGGGTTCTCAGCCTCGTAGCAAGTACCTCTACCCACTGATTCATCTCTCCTGCCCTGTGATTGATTTCAGTAGTTCCAATAGAGTTATACTGTATTTGTGTTTTCAATAAGTAATTATTTTTCTCTTCTGCAATATATTTGTCAAACGCTACACATCCTATAGCACATTCTTGTGGTGTGTTATATCATGAGTGTGTGTGGGTGTATTCATGGATACTTTTCATCTAACTTTTCAGTGTCATAAATCTCCCCATTCCTATCTCCAAAAGCGTATGTGTTCAAGATTGTATCTTTTAAAGATGCCCGAGTGTCGCTTCACTGAAAGCTCCAAGGGCTCAGCAATGGAAGATCCACGTGTGACTTCATCTTTGCTTTGCAATCTGACCACATCTCCTAAGTTTAAATCTCGTCAGCAGAGTGAACAGAAAGCATGAAAGTAAATTTATAAAGCTGAAATTCTGAGTTTCTGAAAAGTGGGATTTTTGCTCTTTTTAGGGGAGCAGTATCACTATAGTCTTTTGAATATGTAAAAGTTTGTATGAAGATGATCCAAGATAGACTATTTCCATGAGTTTGTTTTTCCTATTACCTAGACAGTTGCCTTCATGGCTCATATAGAAGTGGATTCTTACCCTTTTTTGGTTTTAAAAATTATGTATGTATTCATGTGTGTGTGTGTGTGTGTGTGTGTGTGTGTGTGTGTGTGTGTGTGTGTGTATTTGTATTTGTGCAGGTGCACACACCAATATGTGGAGGCTGAACAGGAACCTATATTTTATATTACTCTTCCCCTATTTGTTTGAGTCAGGGTCTCTCCTTAAATGTGGGGCTTTTGGTTTCTTAATTAGGTTAGAAGCCAAGAAGCCCCAGAGATCCTTCTGTCTCGGTCCCTTGGAACTGTATAGTCACAAACATGCACAGGATGCCTGACTTGTAATGTGGATATTGGGATGTGAACTCTGCACTTCATGATGCCACAAGATCTCTTAACTGCTGACCCATCTTTCTGGTGCTCTCTTGTCTGTACCTGTGTCCGTCTTTGTCTCTGTCATTCTTTATCTCTGTCATACCTGACTGTGCCATTAAAGAAAAGAAACTTGAGAACGCTGTGTTTCAGAAATTTCACTGAAGTTTGAGAAAGGAGTGTCATATTTATTTAGAGTTAGCAGAACACCAAAAGGTCTTAAAATAATAGCTTAGCTCTTACATGAAGTAAACTGAGCACAATCTAGACAAAAAAGTCACTTGTATTTTGTTTAGAGGCATGACTATGTTACTCTTTCTGTGGTTTTATTCACATTGGCATCTTCATTCAAGAAGTAGAAAGAAGTAAATACTGATGCTCCCCTTGTCTTTCTTTTCATTCAGTCTGGGACTGCAGCCCTGGAATGTTAGTTACTGCTGGTACTTAGGTTGAACCTTCTCTCTTCAAGGAGCCCAGTCTAGAAAGTCTCTCACACACTCTCCCAGGAGGGTTTTCTTCGTGGTGGTTTTGCATCTTAACTATCATACATTATTTTACCCTAAAGTCTACTCAGAAGACAGTGGAAGCAGTTACCAAATTTGTCTCCGTCACCCTGAAACTGCCACACAATTTTAACAACTTTAAGGGACAAGGTCATTATTTTTTTCATCTCAGTTTATAGTTGGTATTTTTGAAGTTTTATTCTCAGTTGTATTTCCAGTGTACTGTTATATACTGGTGTAATCTTTAAGGTGACCTATATGTATCTTCCCTCCCTTTCTCCCACATTCTTTCTTCCCCTTTGTATGACCTTATGATTAGGTTTTGTGAGTAAAATAATGTGAAATCTAGGCATGCCCTTGACTATGCTTATTTCTCTGTGGAGATAAGCACTGTTGAAGACGTGGCTCTCCATTACTCTGGAAACTTAAGGCATTTCTCCTGACTCATGTAGACACACAGCCAGTGAAAACCCAATCTCTGCTTCTTTTCAGCTACATAAACTGTGTGGTTGGGATCTCAGCATTCCATAGTCTATTCTCACACAGGCAGCAAAACAGGAAAGTGGCTTTTATATGTCATGTGGGTTTGAGCTGTTCATTCTAAAGATCTTAAATTTTACCCACATTGGATTTTCTACAGTATTATCAAACAGGACCTATGCATCCTACCGTGCTCACAACAGGAATTTGAAATTGGGATGGAAAGCCTGGAAAGGGAACTCAGTGAGCGGGCGTAAAGCCTCCATGCTAGACAGCCACAGCAGAGATGACTTGAGTTGGTTTTGACACATAAATGATTGGGTCTTGAGTGGCTCCGGACTTCCAGATAACTGGCAATTCTTACTGGGAGCTTTCCTTTGAAATAGCAGCAGGGGCTACTTATATGTTAATGTGAAAAGAGAAAAAAGGGCAAGATTTCTCCCGGGGGCCTGATTTCCAAGCATAACTAAATAGGGAGCCATTGAGGCAGGAAAAGGTCACTGAGTCCTTTTGGCTAACGAAGAAATTAAGTTGCTTCATTTTAGATTAGCATCCAACTCTGACAAGCTGGAGGAGCTGCGCCCTGATAAAATATGGCTGACGCTGTGTGTGTCTTTTTTTCCTTTCACACATTTCCCTTGTTTGTTCCTCTTCCACTCTTTTTTTTTTTTTTTTTGAGACAGGGTTTCTCTGTGTAGCCCTGGCTGTCCTGGAACTCACTCTGTAGACCAGGCTGGCCTCGAACTCAGAAATCCACCTACCTCTACCTCCTGAGTGCTGGGATTAAAGGCGTGTGCCTGGCTCACTCTTGTATTTTTGTTTTCCCTTTTTCCTCACCAAGGTCTTTCTTATATGGGAAAAATGCAACACAGAAAACGGGTTTTGTGTGTTATTTTTAACTTTGCTACCATTTTCTTAGGAGGTTCACAAATCCAGTTAGCCCATTTGATTAAATTATATTGAAAATCACCAAGAGGTCCTGAGCCCTCCGTGGCCTCAGGGAGGATGTGTAGGGTAGGAGATGGAAGGTGAATTTGGCTTAAGTGAGTATTTGGTTGTTATTGTTGAGACAGGATCTCAAGTAACTCAATGGTCCTGATCTCTGTATACAGTTAAGGATAACCTTGAACCCCTGTTTCTACACTTCAAGCTCCTAAATACTGAGAGATCAGGCATGTGCCATTATCCCTTGTTTATGTTGAGCAACAAACCTAGGCCATGTGTTTTCCTAGAGGAAAGCATTCTACCAATTGAGCCACAGCCTTAGCCACTGTATAAGCAATTTAAAAAATCCCTTTCAGCTATCCTTTAATAGTTCAAAGTAATGTTTGCATAGTAGTGATTGATTCTGTCCTTCTTTCACCTGACCACCAGTGGGTTTTGGTCTTTAGAGGGACCATGAAGCCTTTGAGCCCTGGCTAGATGGTGTGGCATTTCCATCCTGCCTGCCTGAGTTGTTGTATTCTTTTTTTTTTCTCCACTGTCTTACTCTATGCCCATGAGTGTAAAGGACAGAATGTGAGCTGGATAATGTGTAGAGAGAGTCCTTGCACTATAAAGCTGAAGGCTTGACACACCTTTTACAGAGCTGAAGTTACATTAGAGCACTCAGCCTGGGAGTGGCCTGCTTCTTACTGTGGCTCCATACTCATCTGTATCTATAACCCTTTACCAGATTTCAAAGGTGGGACATTGATGCTCTGAAAAAGGCAGTCAGGAAGCAGCATTTGATAGCCTACCTAAACTTAGGGTGAAGACTTGGATCGGTTGTAAGGGGTGTCCAAGGTCATGAGGTTAAGGATACAGATCCTTATGTAGCTGTCTCTTATCCCTGGTCCCTGGCACCCTGAGAAATTCTTGCCTGCCTTCACTCTTTATTTAGTAATTTATGCAAAGGCTCTTTGTACAGATGTGCTGGCTTATTGGTGTACTCGCTGGATATAAATACTTATTTTGTAAAATGCGTCATAAAGCATGCTCTGAATGAAGTTGAGAGAGTCCAGAATTTTTCTTCTTCACTGCTAATAATTTTATGGTTTGCCTTACTTCATTCGACATTTTTTTCTGTAGGGTTTTTGGTGTCCCAAGTCTGTTCTGCCAGGGGGCTCAGCAGCTTGGGAAAGCAGGACTTGGGAAGTTGACTGCACTTTCCCCACACAGATGTGTGTCAGGTGAGGGGTCCCTGGACCTTCCAGGAGACCTGGGCTGTCTGGTTCTCAGGCTTTAGGACACCCAGGTGCCACTGGATGCCACAGAAGAGCTGAGAATGAAGTGGGGGCCCGTGGGCTGGATCTAGCCCAGGGCTGAGGGGGAAAGAGGAGAGACGTTCAGGCTGGTTATGTGGGGGCGAGTTCTTGGCTTATTGGTGGTTGACTTGAGCTTAGCTTGGCTTGGTGGCGGCCATGGCTGAGAGCACAGAGAGGCCTTCTGTAGGAGGTTAGATGGTGGGCTCTATAGGCAGAGGCTTCCATGGCTCCCCACAATGAATCCTGATGAAAAGAACCAGTCCATGGTTTTAAGGCATTGATTGTCATGGTGGAAAGTGGATGAGTAACATCATATCCCACTTTTCAGGGTGAGCCTGAGGTTAAATATATTTTGCAGTGAGGAATGTCTGGGAAGGAGCTAATTGCCTAAGTCCTCCAGGCCTTTAGGTACTTCATCAAAATGGAGATCTGTCGTGATTCAGTGTGACCATAGACCAAGTCCTCTCTCTACCTGTGGAGGGATTTAGGGCATTGCTCTTTCTTGAGTGATGGCCATAAAATTATGGAGAGTTGTGGTCTTGCATTAGGAGCCTGTTGTCTGGGAATCAGGCGAAACACCTACCATCCCTTTAGGGTCACCAAGGTTTCTAGCCTTAGCTCAACCAGGAACCAAGCTGCCATTCCTGGTCCTACATTTTTTCATCTTTGTTTTTATTTTATCGTCTTTTCTCTATTTATCCATTTATGTTTTGTTCTGTTTTGTGAGAAAAGGCTTCTTGGTACTCATTCTGTAGTACATCCTGGCCTCAGACTTGAAGTATCCTCCTTTCTTGGCTACTTCCCCAAGAGCCCTGTACAGAGATATGAGCCACCTTGTTCAACTAGTAGGTTTTTTTTTTTTTTTCTGTAGTTGTTGTTTTGTTTTGTTTTAAGTTTTTGTATGTTTGTCTGTTTTGTTATGTGGTTTTTAAAACAAGACCTCAGTCTAAAATCAATCTCTGAATTCCGGGTCTCAAAACTCCCAGCAGTCCTCTCTCCTCATTCACCCAAGTGCTTCATTTACAGATTTGCTTTAGTTTTATTTCTAGTGGTAAAACACTGTGAGAAATTACAAATTGGATAGCAAGTGTTTTACCTAGTTTACTGTTCCTCTGGTTCAGGCCATCCTTGCCAGGAACCCAAAGCAAAGACTTGAAGCCTGTAGTCAAATTGCATCTTCAGATATGAGTCAAGAGATTGCGTGCACTTGTGCCTATTGCTCAGCTAGCTTTCCTAACTTGTATACAAACCAAGGGGATGGAGCCACCAACTGTGGTCACCCACTTCAGCTGATGTAATCAAGACAACCCTCCACAGCTTTGCCATAGGCCTTTCTACTGTAGATAGTCTTCCTTGAGACTCTGCCCAAGAAATTCTAGAATGTGTCAAGTTAACAATTACAACTAACTCCCAGGTATGTTAGTGCATGACATTAATCCAAGCACTCTGGCAGAAACATGTGCATCTCTTTTCGTTTAAGGCCAGCTTAGTCTATATATGACATTCAAGGCCAGCCAGAATGATATAGTGAGACCCTGTCTCAGATCAAAATAATACAACAACAAAACAAAACCCAGAAAACAAACTAACATCAGCAAAATCTAATTACAACTAACCATCACTCAGTGGTTCTGCAGCTCTGCTCTTCCATATCTACTTCCCCCATCTTGTCCTTAGTGGATTACCCATACCTTCTTTGTGTACCCTGAGATCATTGTTGTATAAATGGTATTAATGGTTGCTCTTTAGGGTCCTGTTTTGGGAAGGAAATCATTATCCTTTCTAGTCGTTCTTCGATACATCATAAATAGGAGACTTAAACTTGTGGCCATGGGAAGCACTGATCTAAGCTTGTCATTTAAAAGAACATTAGTCTCCCAGTGAGAGCCATAGATGGGGGAACACTGTGCTTCCTGTATGGATTACCACATGTGATGCCATAGCTTTCTTGGAGATTGGTTTGAGAAGTGATATGAACTCATGAATAGGACAGATCACGTTCATGATTGCGCTTTGTCGGTGTGGAGCAAGTAGGAGAAACTTTCACATGAATGTTTTTAGAGAATGAAAACGTACTCATTGGAAGAACTCAGTTCTCTTCAGTGTGTCACAACAGAGGGTGAAATATGGACCCCTTTGGTTTGCAATGATGTGTTGCTGTGATGCCAAGCATACCGCTAGATAAATAATCTGCCTTTAACTGAAAACCTGCTTTCCTAAATTCTGAGATAACAATTTACTGAAATTTTGAGGACTAGCTGGGTCTGAGAAAGATAAATTCTGCCTCCTTAAATTCACATGCTGTTGAAGTCAGTTCTTGCAGCAGAGGAGTGTGGAGATCTCTAGCCTTGTGTTTGTATGTGAAAATTCACTTACTTCAAGGTCACTTCTAACTCTCCTCTATCTGTCTGTGAGGAGCTACCTGGTCAAATGACACCAGCAAAATTAGTGTGGCTTCATTTAATTGCCTTTGTCCCACATTGCCCATCTTGACATTTGAAGGTCATTCTGTTAATTAGACCTCCTTGTGACCCTTGGAAGGTGAGATGGGATATAAGCATCACTATAGTGATGAACTACGGTTTTTAATTCTTTAGCTTGCCAACTTGGTGATATCCACCATGGCCTTCCAATGTATAAACTGATGTCATGACCTCTGTGGTATGGTTAAAGGAAGGATTTTGTTGTAGATATGAGAACAAGCAGAGGCATCCCAAGTAATCCAAAATAGAGACAGAAAGTAGTAGATTGGGTAAGGCCAGGGTTATCTGTAAGACAGGGGAGAATATCAGGAGATAAGGAGATAGAGAGTAGAGAAAGCTTAGAGAGATTGAAGGAAGCTGAGCATAGAAAAGATAGTGAGGTTGTAAGAAGAATGACGTGCTGTGGGAGGGAAGCCTGAGAGCTAGTGGGAGTGTAGAGTAGAGGAAGCTGTGAGAAGGGTAGGGTGGATTTGAAGTGTGTAACAGGTACTTTCTATACCTACGGCACCTTTGATCCACTGATAAGCTAGGCTTGTAGCTGCAGTTCCTTCCGCTGTACAGGTAAGGGAAGTGACAACTTTTGGCGGATAGGAACCAGGTTCACCAGTTTCTGAGGAAGCCTGGCTTCTATGCAATCCACAGAAATCCACCTGTAGTTCAGGTAGAGTTCATTTCTGGATATTTGGACTATCCTTTGGAATTTTGGGAAACTGGAATTTGCTTTGGACCTAACCACCACCTCCCTCAATTTGTATTATTTGGGGGCAGGCGTTCTCTGTGCAGTTACTGTACAGAGATTTTATTTTCTTCTTTGTCTGTTTCTTTGCCTGTTCCTGTAATAAAGTACCCTTGCAGAAGGCACCTTAAGGGAGAAGTGGGTCATTTCAGCTCATGGCTTCAAGATTTGTCCATCGAGATGGGTATTGCAAGGGCTGCAGAGGTCAAAGCAGGTGGTCATAGCACATTCCGAGTCAACAAAAGAGAGATGAATGCGTGCTGTTGCTCGAGGCCCCGTCTCCACTTACATGATTTAGAATCAGAGCTGGGGAAGTTTGCTTCCACCATAGGTGAGTATGTCCACTTCAGTTAATGCAGCCAAGGGAATCTCAAACAGGGATCTTTCAGGCAAGTGCAGATTCTGTCAGGCTGACAGCGCAAACCACCATATACCCCCATACATCTGTATCTTAAAGAAACTATTGTATTAATGTAATAAACATGGCAAGTACTGTAAGAAAGTAGCCATAAAAAGCCAGCATAACACAATGAAAGCATTAGGAGATCCTATTTAGATACTGTTGCCTGTGTCAGATTAAACCTGAGGGCTAAGCTCATCTATCTCTCAAGTGTAAAATAGCTTATACAGCCAAACACTTTTACTCCAGAGAAACAGGAAATGAGTCTTTGTCCCAAGCTCTTGTTTTCAATTCAGTGCTTTTGAAGGCAGGGAAATGGATTACACTCAGAAATAAAACTTGCTTAGTCATAAGTAACTGAAGAAATATTCCAATTCTTTGTCGTGTATTCTGTTTCACTGTTCAAGTGAATGCATTTTTTGAATAGTCTTTATTCATTTGTGTGCACATATACATAAGCCATGATCTCAGCTGATAAAGCCAGATTAAAAAAGCCAAAATCGTAATGTGAGTGTAGAGTTAGGAGGGCGATTTGGGGAAATACATTCTCTCCTGTTACATGGGTTCTGGGGATTGAACCCATGTCATTTGACCTCACCCTTCTGGGTCTTCTTACTGGCCCTCAAGTGGGTAACTCTACTTGGTAGAAGGCTCTCCTCTGTACAAATGTTCAAGAGACACCAGTCAAAGTGGAATATTCCCTATCCTCTAGCAGGCTGTTTTAGTGTTAATATGGCACCTTTCTCATCAGGGAGGCACTAAACAGTTGCTATTTAGTTGGTAGTAGGAAACCCAGGCATAATCTTTCCTTCATATGTCAACTGTGTTCACATCCATCTGTTGTAGTGGAAGCTTTGTGGTAACCAAATAACATTCATTGTCTCAAGCATGGAGAGGTAAACTGGGGGACTCAAAAGAATCAGAACAGATAGGGTTATATACATACAAAAGGAGTTCATTATATTGTCTTACCTAATAGGGGCTATGTAGTACAACAGTGCCCTCCTGTATCCTGGAGAGCTGAGAATTCAATCTGTGAGGCTCCAAATTCCCAAAGTCCTATCTGATGCTGAAGGCAAGGAGGGGTTGTGGAGAGCCAGGTCTTCGGTCTATGCTGACTGTTGAAGAAGCTGGGTTCAATGCCATACACTCACCAGCAAGAAACTAAGGCTTGCTCAAGGACGACTTTTTCCTTAGACCTCTTTGTATTTGAGCCATTCCTGGAAGGGCTTGCCCTCCTGGAAATGCCCTCACAGAAGACCAGAGGCTCATCTCTTAGGTGATTCCATCCAATCAAGATTAACCCTTATAATCCTAAATCTTAATACAATCAGCTAACAAACTTACCAGCTAGTCTCCTCGCCATGGCTCGAAAAAACAATATCAGCTTCCTTTGTCCCAGTGTGTAGGGCAGTGACTAAACAGGGTTAGTATTAAAAAGAAAACAATTTCCTCTGAACTGTCTGCAATGTCAGTTAACTGGGTAAAAGCTAAATGATGTGTGGAGAGGTTGAAATGTTTCAAGTCCAGAACCAAACTGTCTTGTGGGCATTGTTAGTCCTTGTAACAGTAATTTGCTGCCTTCCCCTCTACCTGACCTAACATCTTGGTAAACATTAGGTGAATCCTTTGCAACGAAACAAAGGAGCCTATGTTTCCAGCCAATCAAAAGACAGGGAAGGCCATCAGGTAGCACCTGAGACTGATTACACAGCTTTCCCTGCCTGCCTAAGGTTCCCACCCCTGCATTTGAAAAGTGCTTTCATTTATGATTTTCTTTGTTCCTTTGCTATAAAAATTTCCACCAAACTGTTACCATATTGGGAACATAGTATTTGGGGTCACCTAATTCCAAGCATATGTTCACTCGTGATTGGCTCCAGAGTAAAGTCTTTCCCCTTTGAGGTGAGAGCTGTGCTTTTGTGTGGACAGTATCAACAGGAAGCAGTGAGCATCCCCTCCTCACCAATGGAGGCAGTGTGTTGTGTAGGCATGCCTCCCTTGTCAGTTTCACAGAAATTCCACGAAGGCTAAGAGCTGTCATTATCTCTGCTTTTACAGATCAAAAAAAAAAAAAAAAAAAAAAAAAGTTGAGGTTAAGTAATTGCACAGAATCTTGCTGCAGTTAAGTGGCTGAGCTGGAATTTAAAAGCAGGTATATATGAATTCTGAGCTCTCATTTGTAACCACTCTGTATAAGCACCATATAATAACTTCCTCAATCGATGACAACGTCCTCTCCTCATATCCTTTTATAAGGACAATAAAAGAGAATTAGCTGAGACGACACAACTCGTGTTGTGAGTGGATTGTCTTTTTGATTCACAGTTCCCACTGAGAAATAATATACATCAGACTTTGAATAACACAACCCACAAAATGAGATTTCATTCTTGAGTGAATTATCCATATCTGCCTTTAAGAAAAATTGGTGGAGCATTTCACTAGTCACGGCTCAGGGAAGTGTCTGTATTCTGGCTCTGAAATTTATTCTGTAAGTACTCATTTTTCTCTGTGTCTAATGGTCATTTTCTTTTCCTTTTAGCTGAGTGTTTTAGCCATGCAGAGCTGTTTCTTAAGAATTCCATCTCCCTGTCTGCAGTTGTTCAAAATTCAGATATTCAAGTCAGGCTGATGTCTATATTTCTAGCACTTGACGTTGGATCCAACACTACTTGCCTTCAGATTGAGTTATTTGGTTCCTACTGAGAGAAAAGTTTCATCACAGTGAAGGCAGATCTCAAGGCTTTAAGAAAATTGCAAACAGGAGATTGAGAGATGGCTCAGCTCTTAAGAACAGTTGCTGCTCTTGCAGGGGACATGAGTTCGTCTCTCATCACCTACATCATCACCATATAACCACCAGACATGTGGCACTTAATCTATGCCCCCCCCCCCTACACACACATGAAGATATTTTAAAAAACTGGAAATATGTTAAATAAAGAAACCAAAGAGAAAGATAGACAGGAATAATGTCCAGGGAATGTTTTCTAGATGGTAGTGGACTGAAAGCAGATGTTTGTGTAATCATTTTCTTTAAAAGTCAGCAGTATTCCGGGCTCATTATCATAGGCAGTCAGCACTGGTAGCATTAATTAAGGATGTCTAATGTTTCCTTCTATTGCACCTAACTTTGTCATTTAGTCACCAGCACTGTTTGATGTTTGCAGGATGTTCAGAGCACAGTGAGGTGATATGAAGATGGACTCATGTTAGTTCTTCAGTATGTGGACTGAGGTGGTTTGAGAGAATGGCCAGGAATTCATAGCTGACTGGTCAGAGATGGGGCTATGAAAAGCCTTTTTCCTTGTTCTTAAAAAGGAACTCATTAGCATACATCAACTGTATGTAATGAGTTTCATTCTGTAATGTGTTTTGCTCATAGTCATTCTTGTTACCTTGTCTTCTTCCCCTCCCCTTCCTGCTGATTCCCTTCATCTTTTTGACTACCACCCCCCTTCTTTCCATTTTCTTTTGTTCTTTGTTTTTGTGACCCAATGAGTTTCCTTATGGTTGCTGACAGGAGCTTATGTGAGGGGTACAGAGCGAGCCTACAAGTGCCTACCCCATGGAAGACAATCTTTTCCTTCTCTAGAAACTATCAACAATCTATGGATCCTGGGGGAGGAGCAGGCCTTGTGAGCCCTCTGCCTTAGCAGCCATTAACCTTATATAGATCTTCAGGGAGGGGCAGGACCTTGAGAGACTCTGCTCGCAGCAACCATTGAGTGTATTAGACCTTTAGGGAATGGTAGGTCTTATGATACCCTCCCTCTGCCTACATTTTTTCATTTATGGCTGTCACAGGCTCTCTTCACACATGATGCTCCACAGCTTGAAGAGAAACTTGAACATTCAACAAAACTATTCATTTTTATTGAGGTCACACATAGCACCTAGAAATATACGTTTCTTGGCCATATGTACTCTGCGTTGTAGAACTAGCATATGTGGGAAGGACCAGTCTAGGAATGCTTGAAAACCTGAAGTGCTAGAGAGTTTCAGAATCTCTGGAAGACTTCTAAAGGCAGACACTTGCACCTGTCCCTTCAGCTACCAGACTAACAGTGGTCCCTAAGGAATTTGAAGTTTCCTAGGTGTCTTAGGCTGACTGGAGGGGGCTGGTGACACCTAGTAATAGCCAATACTTACTTAATAACCAGTGCTAACATAATAAGCTGTAAGCCTAGTGGTCTTCGTAGGGAGAGATTTCACACGGTTCTGATACCCTGTTATACAACCTTGTAGGAAAGACCAGAGCTAAGATAATGAAGGTACAGTGATGGGTGGGACCTCTGCTCCTTCATTTAAACCTAAACCTCATGTCAGAATACTGAAGATGGGCTGGGGTCAGGTGGCCCCCTTTATTTTTTCCTTTTCCCTATGTGGCCATTGTCAATAAATCAATCTCTCTCTCTCTCTCTCTCTCTCTCTCTCTCTCTCTTTCTGTTTTCATTATGAATTGTTTTCTTAGTTGGCCTGTTGGAGACTGGTAACCTACTCTCTGACTCTTACTATCAATTTAGCTTCTAAATGAAACTTTAATACTTTCACGATTTGCTACTAAACCAGACCGAAGGAATGAAGCATTCGGTCACATAAAAACGCAGGGGAAAGTGTATTGCCAATGATTTTCCTACTTTATACTTTCTTCTTCTAGAGGGAACGCTTTAGGTGGAAGGGTGACAGGATGTGAATCTCACATGAGATTGATCAAAACCAAGTTTAGCTTGTCCTATTATGTTAATCAGAGATTTGTGGTTGAGTGCAATTGATTTTGCCCAGTCTAAATTACAGTCCTTAATCACTGTAACCTTTAAGCATCACAGTTCTGGGCCACAGCTGCAGGCACAGTGGGGTTCCTTGGATTTCATGATGTCCTTTCATTGGAGCCTGTGTCCGAGTCTTATGGAAACAAGAATTTTCATGTATAGACCTCAGAGTCACTTGCTTGCCCTTCAGGGATATCACAGAGCAGTTCCCAAAGGGCCAAGATGCTTCAGGGGACTTTTCAAGTCAAGAAGGCTTTCTGCCCACATTACAAGCATTTTCAGTTATTTTTCTCTGCATCATAATGGGCATCACTTCAAAATGCTCACAGGAAAAACATTATCTTTAGATTTTAAAATTAGAAATCCAACTTTATTGTGATAGCCTTTTAATTTTAGGGTGTGCACTTGTGCATGTGTGCTTGCATGTGTGTGTGTGTGTGTGTGTGTGTGTGTGTATTTAAAAGGGGTCTCCTTTTAAATCTATCTGGCAGGGTAGGGTGGTTGAGTTGAAGAGAAATCAAGGCATAAGGAGGTTAATCAAATTAATTAAAATTTCAGAATTTATTTGCTAAGAATAAGGCAGGAAAGTTGAGGATATAAATGATGGTGGTGGTGGTGGCAGTGGTGACGGCAGCAGTGGGAAGTGGTGTTGGCAGTGGGTGAGCACATGTCTGTTGGAGGGAGGTATTCACTTAGGTTCCTTAGCCTCTGTTTCTTTTGGTTAACGTTCCTGTAGACATGCAACTCTTTTCCACAGTTTATTTGGCATATCCCCCTGAAGAGTTTTTATTTATTATGTATGTGCATGTGGCTTGTGTATGACAGGAGTTAATTCTTTCCTTCATCATTTGGGTCCCGGATTCTTTCCTTCCACCATGTGTTTGGAATAGTCCTGGGTTTGGAATCAGGTTTACACTTGGCAGCAGATACCTTCACCGGCCGAGCAATCTGACAGGCCCTCAAAATAGTTTAGTGATTATTCAAAGGCCCCCTTCAGAGTCTTTCCATGAAATTTATCCTTAAACTATTTCTAACCCTAATGCTGGCCTTTATTTTTTTGAGTGGTTTTAGAATCTCCCACAATTGATAGAATTCAGTCATATTCAGATCAATCAAGTGTAGGAAGGTCGGTCATCTTTAGAACCTGTGACAATTTGAACTTAAAAAGCAGACCTAACTAGGATGTAAGAAGCATATAGGTGACCCAGTTATAATCTTCATTTTCTCACTTTGATGAGGAAACTGAGAGCCAAAGCAAAATGACTCAGTCAGAGCTGTGTGCTGTGGCCTGTCTGAGGTCAAAAGCTAGCTCATCTGATCACGAGTGCTCTTCTGTAAGTCATCAGTTTTTCTATATGTAAAGAAATCTTGGGGCTCACAGTTGGTAAAGTTCTTGCCTAGCATGCCTGAAGCCTTGGGTTTCTTTGACAGCACTCTGTAAGACAGGTAGTAAAAGTCTATAATCTTAGCACTGTGGAAGCAGATTAGGAATTCAGTCATCCTCAAAGATAATATATATAGTGTGTAGATACATATATATGAATAAGATTCTATCTTTATTATTTGTGTGGTTATTCACATCTCTAATCCTAGCATTTAGGAGATATCAATAGGAAGATCAGTAGTTCTGGGTCATCCTTGAGGGCATACAGAATTTAAATTCAGCCTGGGCTATGTGGCACCCTGCCTTGAAGAGAGAAAAGATCTCAGATTTTCATTTCACTATTAGATTTCTTATAAATACAAGTTAATTTTCAAAAAACATGATTCAGCATGTATCACATTCTGAGTTCATCTGCTCTGGTTAAGAGAAAATACCTTGCAATGTATTTTAAAAGTCTGTGTTTGTGTCCTCCTACCCTTAGTTTACATTGGTTGGTCTAAGTCCGTTCCTAGAACCACAGTTGTCATTGTAACAGTGAACTGACTCGGCTCTGGATTGAGTTTATCGCTCAGTTTCTGCTTTCCCTCCAGCTCTGTTCTCTTATTTGGATTATAGGCCTCATACCCTATATGAGCAAGCTCATAAGGTTGTTCAGCAGGCAGACTGGGTTGATAAAAATCAAGATTTGGAATCTTGGTGAGTGTTTGTGTTTCTTGGATGTTAGATAATATCATTCAACGAAGGAAGAAAAGACTCGAGCCTTGTTCCCTGAGCTTGTAGGAGGATGCTAAGTCTCCTTAGTTTCTCTTCATCATTTGGTTATATTGTAGCTAGTAAAACAATGCCGTAGGCTGAATTAATTTTAAAGAAAATATTTATTTTTATGGCACAAGGTTGAGTCCTTTCATGTGGTAAGAACTTTTTTTATTGGCAGAGTCACCAGGAACCCCAGAAAGAACATAACACTTCTAGGGCATCACATGCTAAAAGCAGCATTGTGACCTTTGGTCTCCCTCCTGCTTATAAAACCAGCAGCATTCTTTCCACCTTAGCTAATCCTGATCACCTCCAGGAGCTACTCTTTGAACTTCCCCACTTGATTTACCTTTATCTTCCTAATACTTTATAATGTGAATTAAAGTTTATACTTGTTTTGGAGGGGGTTTTCCACATTCAAACCCCATGCCTCTTCACCAAAGATGTTACCTGTCTGCAGATTATCACCTGGCCTCCAATATTTGTCTCTCTTCTCTCAGCGTTTGGTTACACATTGGACGAGAAGCATGTCAATCTGGGAATATCCAAGGTAGTTTGGAGCGACAAAAGAAAAGAGAGTATGAATGCACCCTGACTACAAAGCAACCCTTGCCACAAGTATTTACTAAATAGCTGGGTCTGAGGAGATGGCACAGTTGGTAAAATTGCTTGCCTTGTGAACAAGAGGATGTGAGTTCATTTCCTTAGCACCCACAGGAAAAGCCAGACATGATGGTATGCCTCTAAACAGAGGGCCTTTTGGCCAACTAACCTCGCCTATTCAATGAGCTCCAGGCCAGTAAGGTGTCATAAACACAAACATACACAACCACACAAGGTTCTTAGTATTCTGGGATGCCACAGAGATGTCTGACGGCTTCCTGCTACTTCCTGCTACTTCCTCATACCTTTCTGTGTTCAGTAGTGATTGTTTCTAGGTTGTTACATAAGGATGTATGTTTGTTGGTTGAACAGGGCTTTAGTTAGACTCAAAAGGCATTTTTACTGAACCAGAATATATACAAGTGGCTTTATTGCCCCTCCTCCTCAAAGCCATTGTTCACTAATCCAGACTATCCTCTCTATAGATAATGCAGTGCACCAAGGAATTTACCTGACTTCTATGGTTTCCTAAGGAAGCCTCTCTTTATTAAAGGTTTATTTGTATTTTTTAATACCTATGTGGGTGTCCGTTTGTGAATATTTGCCATGTTCATGTGGCTACCCTGGCGCTTGAGTTACAGGCAGTTGTAAGTCACCCAGTGTGGGTGCTGAGACAAAAATTAAGGTTCTTTATAAGAGTTTGCTCTCTTAACCTCTCAGCCCTTAATCCACCTTTTCATTACCAAAAATTTGTCTTTATCTGGATAAGTCTGCCCATTACACCTGATATTAACCAGGAGTTATGATTTAAGAAGTGTGATGCCAGACAGGAGATGAAACTGTTTCTGGGTGGGTTGAAGAGCCTTCGCTAATTCCCCATGGGGCACCATGAATCCACAACCCTAGAGACTCTTCTCTGGGAGTTTATTAGGCTGCAGCATGAAGATAGCAAGCCCGATACGCCATGTGTGGAAAGGGTAAAGGTACCTGAAGTGGGAGATCAGGAATTCACAGATCTATGCTGCCCGAATATGAGGGCTATCCAGCACCTCCTTGCTGTAGACCTGGTGTTTCCTTCCTTGGGTCACTGCCCTCTAATGGTATGTAAGTCTTAGCATTTTATCCAAAACTGCTTGTTGATTTACAAAGATGACACAAATTTGCACGTGATGTTCTGCTTTAGGAGAGGGAACAATGTAGATTCAAATACATAGGTTTATCTCTCTGACCTTTAGCTAATTATTAGATTGAGATAAATGTGTGTAGGTGACAAATTGCCTTTAATAACATTTAATGCGTGTGCTGACATTAATGTCTAGTTTAGTGTTCCAGTTCCATAGAGCAAGGAGCATGGACTTTTATCTTAATTTGACCTATTTAAAAGGTGTTTTCCACGAGAGTCAATTTTTGATTAACTTAATAGCATGTTTTACATGGAAAGCAATCAAATATTGATGTAAGAAGAGGAGAGTAGATGATATATTTCCATGTCTGATATAATTGGCGAAAACATTGTCCAAAGGGAAACTTTCTAGTATGTAAAGCAGACTGAGTTTTGTATTCATTACTTTGCAAGTCACTGCAACCGAGTACTTGAGAAATAACCCAAGGGAATAGGGTGTTTTGACTGATGGTGTGACGATAGCAGTCCCTTATGGCATGGGAAGCCCGGGTGATGGGGTTGATGGTGAGGTGGTGTAGCTGCTTGCTGACATCTGGGATGCAGTGAATGAGACAGACATGTGACAAGGGGCTGGAGGGGGATGGGCAGTTATAGTCCTCCAGACCAACCCTGCAGTGGTTCACTTCGTTCAGCAAGGAAGGCTCCATCTCCTCAAGGTTACAAAGAATCACCCCCTGCTGAGTGATGGAGACAGGCAGAAGGGATGTGACAGAAACAGACAGGCTCTGGAGTCCCTCCCTCTCTCTGGTTACCTGGTGATCATGATCAACTTGACTGATGTGCTTCGGTTTCTTCTGTGAATATGGAGTTTAAGTTAGTGAATACTTGGAGGACTGCCTGGCCCATCATGAGGAGATGTGAGTGAAAAGTGATTTATTGATTAGTTTGCTTAAATAATATTCACCAAACTAAACTCCCATTAAATGCACTAAAATGTTTTCTAAGGGGGTTGGAGAGATGGCTCAATAGTGTAGAAAAATTGTTTCTCTTATAAGAGGACCCGAGTTCAGTTCCCAGAACCAACATGGTGGCTGACAATCATACATACATAACTCCAGTTGCAGCGGATCTGATGTTCTCTGTGGACACCAGGCACATAACACTATACATGGATTTATAAGATACATATTTTTTTAAGTAATAAATAAAAAATAATTTTAAAATCTTGAGGAGAGGCTGAAAAGGAGGGTTAATACCTTCCAGAGGATGTGCATTCACTTCCGAGCACATGTGTTGAGAGTTCACAGCTACCTGTAACTCTAGAGCATCTGATGCTGCCTTCTGATCTGAAGTCATGTGTATATATCCACTTGGACATATACATACACATTAGTTAAGATAAATATTCTTTTAAATTTCCTAGTTAGGGGGCTGGAGAGGTGTCTCAGTGGTTATAGCAGAGCTTGTAGGTTCAATTCCTGGCACCACATGGTGTCTCACAGGTGTCTATAACTGTAGTCTTATGTATACTGGTGCCCTCTTCTAATGTGGAGATACATGTGCAGAGAAAAACACCCATATACACAAATAGATAGATAGATTTGATTTTTTTCCTAGTTTAATTATAAATAAAAAATAATTCTCTTGACCAATGAGTAACAGAGTTAAATCTCACTGATGGAAATGCAGGCCAAGCAAATGTAGTTTCTGTATAATTAGAAGGTTGACCTATAGCTCCACCTCCTTACACACAGGCTGTCAGCTGTGACGTTTTGGTGTTTTCCACAGAAACTTCAGTGAACTCTGGAGAGAGGGGGCTGTACAGTGTATGTAGGTAATAAGGCATCTGCAAAGTTCCATAAAAATGTAGTGCTCACATGGATGTGAGAGAGACAGGAGAGTGAGTGTTTGTTGTTCCCCATGTGCCAGGATTTTCCCCATCCCACTTAACTCTCAATTCATAAAAACTAATTTTCATGAACATTTTTGCCTGGTTTTAGTGTTTAAAAAAAGAAACAGAAACAAACACACAGCAACAACAACAACAACACACCAGAAGTCAGATCAAAAAATAAAAACAAAACAGTGTGGGTGTGTTCATGAGAAATTAGATTACTTAAAATGCACTTCACACCGTGCCTCAATGCAATTTTGATGCAGCAATGTGCTTTCAAACATGCAGGTCCTGAGTGGTAATTGAAGAATTATTTACCGAGTGTGGTCAACATGTAATATATCAAATTGCAGTGAAAATATAAGCATTGCTATTTCCTATTGCTTTTAAGGCTTTCTGAAAGTTTCCTGACATCACAGGGCAGCACATTGAACTTTTCCATTCTTAATGTAGTATTTAAGCAAGGACTTGACCCAAATGAGGGTGTGGGGTGTGTGTGTGTGTGTGTGTGTGTGTGTGTGTGTGTGTGTGTGTTCACACAGGGTCTCATGTATTCCTATCTGGCCTGAAACTCACTATTTAGTCTGGCAAGGACCTTGATCTTCTGATCCCTCTGCCTCTATCTCTGAGTGCTAGAGTTGCAAGCATGTACAACCATCCCTGGTTTATGCCCTCCTAGTTATTGAACCCATGCTACACAGGCACTTAGCCAACCGAGGTACATCCTTAGCATTTTTTTTCCTTTTGTAAATAGCATATTTTCTCTGCTGCCCAGCCTGGGACCAGGTTGCTGAGGCATAGTGAGCCTCCTGCCCCAGTCTCATCTGTAGCTGGTGCATGATTCTGGTGTATCTAGAGAGTCCAGTCTATGAACTGACCACCAACATGACATGGATCAAATCTTTGAGTAAAGCCAAGTTCACTAGCTGACATACCTTGTGTTTGTTTTTAAGACATGGTCCCATGTTGCCCAGGCTGGCCACAAGCTTATTTTATAGCTACTCTTACAGTGCTGAGGTTCCTAGTGGGAGGGGAGAATCCCATATCTAGTCTATGCAGGGCTGAATCTTGAATCCAAAGCTTCTTGCATGCTAGACAAGTCCTCTACCAATTGTGCCAGCATACCCTGCCCACATTAGCCCTGCTTGTGAAGTATCTTCATGGATACACAAATTTTCATGTTGATTAAATTAATATTGACTTAACACACAAAGTTAATGAGCACAGTATATATATCTCATCCTCACTGTGTCTGTGTCTCTCACACAAATGAGTTTATGAGACATAATTACTGTTAATGAACTTCAGGTACTAGGACAATAGTCTGTTGTAAAAGGATATACTTGTGTTGTGGGCATTAAATATTAAATCCTATCAAGAGTTCTGAGGATCAGACAATTAATTTTTTAATTTCATGAATGAGGAAACTGAGGCTCAAAGAGCTACTGGCTATTTAGTCGCGCTCCATCCCCAGCTGGTTGTGGTGGTATACAGTAGCACTGAAGGGGTTGGGTGGGTGTTTCATGGACTTTTCAGGGGGAAAACTGGCATATGTCCTTCCATTCCTAGATAGGAACTAATGACAGACCAAAGTTCCAACTTGGTTAATCAGTATGTTTATTGGGCTTACAGAGTCTGGGCAATCTCAATCAACCTTATCAGCCCAAGTGCCTCACTTCTATGTGGATGATGTCTCTCCCACAGATGCAGTCCCTTAACCTTCCATTCTCTGTACATTCTAGTAACTCCCAACCTTGAGGCCACATTAGCTGGGGTCTGACAGAAAGTAGTGTTACCTGGAAACAGGCATTTTCTTTATCAGTTAGGCATGTGGGTTTGTCTGTGGGATGTTTCCTTGATAGATGAATAATGTGGGTGGATGACATCATCCCCTAAGCAGGTGGTCAGTCTAGGGTTGTGTAATAAAGCAAGCAAGGTAACTGTGCCAATGAGTCAGTGCTTAAGAGCTGTTGCTGCTCTTCATAGCACCATCTGTGTGGTGCCTCACAGCTGACTGTGACTTATGTCCAAGGGGTTCCCCTGCCCTTTTCAGGCCTCTCAAGGCACCAGGCCTGCAAGTGGTACACAGACCTAAATGTAGACAAAACATCATACACATAAAATAAACAACAATGCTACTACTACTACTAGCAATAATAATAATAATAAGTTGACCAAGCTAGTAAACATCAGTCTTTCCCCTGGAACTGGATGAAATCAAACAAAAAACCTTTTCCCCCTAGTTGCTTTTGGTCAGTGTTTTATCATAACAGTAGAAAACAAACTGGAAGAGACTGGAAGGGAGGTGTGAAAGGGAGTGGCTGGAATCTCAGGTAAGGTTGTAGTGCCCCCCCCCATTTCTATGAAAGAACAGTGGCATGCCTGATCTTTTTATTTCCTGAGAGAGAGAGGTGAGAGGGAGAAAGGGAGGGAGAGGGAGAAGTGGGGAGGAAGGGGAAATATATGCACAAGAGATTGTACAAATTATTGTGGAGGTAGCAGATACTCCCTTGAGTTGGAATTGCAAGTGGAATTGTGAACTATTCTACCTGCAATTCAACTGGGATTCATACCTGGATCCCCTTCAAGAGTAATATGTGCTTTGTGGTTAAGAGCACAGATGATAGACCCATCTCTCTGGCCCCAATACATTTCCTGAAGTTTTCAAGCAGTTAGTCACATCTGCTCTGATGATGGTAGTAGTGGCTCTTAGGCTTGGAGATCTGTGTCTTACTTTTGAGAGTAGGAGAATCAAGTTGAGGGGCATCCTTGTCTGCATAGTGAGTTCAAGGCCAGCCTGAGCTATACGAACCCCTGTAACAAGAAACTGGGAGAAAGAAATATTGAAACTCTGATCTCTTGTTTTGTGTTTCCCCTCTCTCTGTATCCACCTGTTGCTCCAGGGTATATCACTGGTCATTTCATAATTGGGTATAATGCAGGGGTTCACTTGGATCAAAAGAATAGTCAGTTTTGGCACTCTTTCCCTGCTCTCTTTCCCTTTCTCTTTTCCTCCTCTTCTTGTCTCTCCTCCCTTTCCTTTCTCGTACCCTTCTTCTTGTCCACTTTCCCCCACCTCCTCCCCTCTCTCCTTTCCTCATCCCTCCTCTTCACTCAACTACTCACCCCTTCCTTCCCCAGGAAGCTGATCCAGCATTCTGAGTTTAGCATTAGGTAAATGAAATATAGGATGTAGCAGCCTCTGCCAGGCCAAGAAAACAATGAGCAGGGGAGGGTGTGCCACCTCCCAGTGCTCTGTCCCCTCTCTCTCACTGAAGGATTGCTTCCCTGTCAGCTGCCAGACCCTTAATGTGCTGGCTCAGCTTACAGAGGATCAGTCACAGCTGACAGGCCTTGCAGCTGCAGGTGTGGTACACAAGGCTCTGGGTGGTGCCTAGGGCATCCTTTATCTGCAGCCTATTGCATCTGCAAGGGAACAGCCTCCTTAGAAAGTGGTGAGTACAGCTTCCGATGCAGACCCTGATTCTGACACTTTCCTTTCTTTGGAGCTTCCATGTGTTGCCTTCCACATCCTTTGCCCGGTCTTAGTCACAGCCAGTAACCAGTGCTTCCACATTGGCACTATGAAATAGAACTGGGCAGAGAGGCCAGGGGCTGCTTGTGAGCCTCTGTGGGCTTGGCTACTAACAGTATGGGATGCAGATTGGCCTTGCAGAAGGATGTTAAATAGTATACTCAGAGGAAGTGCTCGTCGATGCTTCCAATGCCTAATTGGAGATCTAGCTAGGCAATTTTCTTCAGCTTGGCATGGAACGTTCTGGCTGTTTGTAGATGGTGCTTGATTTATACCATGCCAACTTGGTTTTTGGCAGATCCTCTTAGTGCGTTTATTCTAGAGTTGGAAACACATCCTAGCTTCGTGAGTGTGTGGCTCTTTGAGGCGCTTTATAGCTAAGAGGTGATAGATGGCATTTTCAAGGAAGTAGACATTTACACGGGGTCCTCTTTAATGTATGTTAATAGACATTCAGATGGGTTCTTCTTTGTTTGGGGATTAAGGGAGGAAAGAAACTACAGGAGACAGAGAGGGAGTTGGCTAGTTGAAGCTCTCTTAGATGCCAAGAAGTTGCCTCTTTTAAACTTCTGCCATCGTCGTACTAGTTTCTATGGTAGATTCATTATGATGCTGTGATAAACCACCCACTGACCAACAGCAGCTTAGTAGTGAAGCTTATTTGGTTTACACTTCCAGGTCACAGTGCATCAGCAAGAGAGGTCAGGGTAAGAACTCAAGGCAGGAACCGAGAGGCAGAGAGTGCAGAGGAATGTTGCTTCCTGACTAGCTCCTGGATTCGAGTTTAGTTAGCTTTCGTACATAGTCTAGGACCACCTGCCTAGGAAGGTATCAGATAGAGTGAGCCCCTGCATCAGTTAGTAACCCAGGTGATCCCCTACAGCCACGGGTCTGATCAGCAGGCTTGTCAAGGAGGCTTTCTTTCACAGGACAGTAGCTTTATTCGTTTGATATGTCCAGTGAGAACAACTCATGTTCATGGGTATGCCTGTTCCTTATATGTAGTTTTTGTTTTGTTTTTCCCCCCAAGATTGTCTTTTTTTGTTGTTGTCTTTTGGCTGGGTTATCCTTGTGGTTTAACCAGTGTTAGTATCTCTTTTTTTTTTTTAATTATTATTAGAGAGTTTCTTCATTTACATTTCAAGTGTTACCCAAAAGTCCCCTATATCCTCCCCCCGCCCTGCTCCCCTACCCTCCCTCTCCCACTACTTGGCTCTGGCATTCCCCTGTACTGGGGCATATAAACGTTGCTAGACCAAGGGCCTTTCTTTCCCAATAATGGCCAACTAGGCCATCTTCTAATACATATGCAGCTAGAGACATGAGCTCTGGGGGTTCTGATTAGTTCATATTGTTGTTCCATCTATAGGGTTGGAGACCCCTACAGCTCTTGGGTACTCTCTCTAGCTCCTACATTGGGGACCCTGTCTTCTGCCCTTTAGATGATTGTGAGCATCCACTTCTGCGCTTGTCAGGAGCTAAAATGAAAGGATGGACCATCCAGAGAGTGCCCCACCCGGGTGGTCCATCACATAATCAGCCACCAAACGCAGACACTACCTCATACACCAGCAGGACATTGCTGAAAGGACCCTGATATAGCTGTCTCCTGGGAGGCTTTGACAGTGTTAGTATCTCTTACTGGTCATATATTTTAGCACCTTTCTTAGCACTCTTCTCATCTCACTTTTCATGTTTCTCAGGTCTTACTACCTCCCAGTCCTTAATCTGGTCCTGTGTTTCTGGTTATCAGGTGTGGACGCTAGACTTCATTGTGCTCTGTCTACAGTTAACATGTGCTCACCTAAGAATGTGATAGCAATGCCTTTAACAACCTAAGATGCTGGGTAAAAACAGAAGGTGGATGTTAGATTTGGATATCCAGTGTGGAGATATTTTACAGATTTCCTGGTGTGAGAGAATGCGTTCTTAATGAATCTGTTACTGCTCCCTTGGGAGATTAAGGAATAGTGTAGAGTATATAGAGAGCCTATTGCCCTATAGTGGAAACAAGATGGCCATTAGTCAAATAACCAAGACACTCTAAGTTTCTTCTTTACATAATCCAGGCACTGTAAACCTCAAAGGTATATGGGAAACTATGCTCTTTCTCTTTTTTGCTGTTTTAAGTTAGAGGATGTAAGACACACTCTAATTGCCTTCAGAGCTGTTTGCTTTTAATACTTAAATAGCTGTTTAGAGGTCATTGAGGCCTCCTGTAATGTGGAAGCAAGGCTGTCGTGTTATCGGTCCCTTTGGGCTTGCCCTAGATCAGTGGCTAGGTCTGTCCTTCTCCTCTTTCTCTAGACCTCATCCTCCCACAGGGCTGGAACGTTCCCTCCTTCTCCATGATTCCTTTCCTCTTTCCCTCCTATCCTGGTCATCAACACAGCTTCATTTTCTTTCTCTTCCAGCTTCATTTCTCTCCGTTCTAGTTGTTTAAGTTCACTCTCTGATTCAGTGTTTGCACATTCATTATATGAGCCTCTTAAACATCTTCATCTGTATCCTTATTGATTAATGAATTTCCCTAATGGTATCATAATTTATGTTTTTATTTGTGTGTGTGTGTGTGTGTGTGTGTGTGTGTGTGTACACTTACATACCACATGTGTGTAAATACTCATGGAGACCACAAGAGGATGACATATCCCTTGTGGTCTGGGAATGGATCTCAGATCCTCTTCAAGAGCAGTGCAAGCCCTTACCCACTGAGCCATACTCCCAGTTCCTAAACTGCCTTTTTAACACATGTCCATTCTCATTCTCTCTCTCTCTCTCTCTCTCTCTCTCTCTCTCTCTCTTTCTCTCTCAATTGGTTTTTTGAGACAAGACTTATCTGTATAGACCTAGCTGTCCTGGAACTCGCTTTGTAGACCAAGCTGTCCTCGAACTCAGAAATCCTCCTGCCTCTGCTGGGATTAAAGGCGTGCGCCACCACGCCTGGCACGTGTTCATACTGTTAAAATTTCAATCTGTCACTTCATTGTGGAAAGAGTCTAGTTCTCAGCTTACTTGAAATTCCTGTGCATTCTTCAGGAACTTCTCCATAGCTATCATTGCTCTGGGTGTATATGCTGATCTGTTTCGGCTTCTCTCTCTCTCTCTCTCTCTCTCTCTCTCTCTCTCTCTCTCTCTCTCTCTCTCTCTCTCCCTCTCTCTCTCTCCCTCTCCTTCAGCTGTCCAGATGCTGACATGTCTTGAGATCATCAGTATCATGTCCCCTACTCTCTCCTGCACTTTTGCTGATCTGAGCCCTGTCCTCTGGCTAAATAGGATAAATGCATGTCTATCTTCTGTGTAAGCTCCCTCTCTGTGTCTGTGTACAATACTATATAGCTATATGGTCAGACATAAAGATGGATGTGCAGTCTAGAGGGAGGGAGGCTGTGCTGAATCTGCAGCCTCTTTTCCTCTGTGTAATTTTAGACATTTAAAGGGAAGGTCCTCCCATGTTTTATTTCCTCATCTTTCATCACTGTGAGTTTCCAAAGTGGGGGGGACTGACTCCTTATATAGCCCTGGCTGGCTTTACTCTCTCTCCTCTGCTTCAGCTGTCCAGATGCTGACATGACAAATCTGTACCAGCATATTATACTCAAGGAAATTTTGCCCTTTATATTTGTGAGTGCTTGTGATATGTTTGCAATATGATGCTGATTTGTTTTGTCTTGAGTGTATACACTTGTAAAAATTATTCTTATTTTAGAGTCACCTGCCATAACCTGCTGCTTGCTTTATAGATGTTCTCATGAATCTGACTCACTATCCCTCTGTGAATAAAGAGGTTAGTTTTTACTTAGATTTAGGCATTGTAGGAGCTCAGTGAACATTTTGGGGGTTAGATCATATCCTAAAGACATCTCAGCTGAAATGCCATAGGAACCTCCATATATTCTGTGAGTGTGTGTTTTTAAAATGTCTAATTCTTAAAATTCAGTTTTCTGTCTTAAAGATGAAAAACTGAGACTATTTTTGGATAGTGCATACTTGGGTTCAAGCAGTCTATATTGGTGATGAATACAGAAAAGAAAAAAATACAGATAAGGAGCTGAATGGCTTACTCATTGGGTAAAATGCATTCTGTGAAAGTAAGAGGACCTGAGTTGTCTACCTAGCATCCACATAAAAACTATTTATGGCTGTGTGCCTGTGAGTCCAATGATGGGGAGACAGAGACAGGGGTCCTGTTCGCTAGCTAATCTAGGTGAAATCAGCAAGCTCCGGGTTCATTGAGACTCTGATTCAAAAGAATGGGATTCAAAGGAGATGTATAAGAACATCAATCTCTGGCCACCATGCGCATGTGCATGAGAGTATGTGAATGGACAAGTGCATACACATGTGTACATTCTTAAATGTACACATACTTTAATAGGCATGTACACACACACACACATGCATGCCTTGCTGAGCTCACACACATGAATATGCACACACAATACATACACAAGGGCATACATGCATGTGCAACACACACATAAATACACATGTACACATATATACATGAATACATACATGCATATGAAGACGCACACTTTTGTCACTATACAGTGCTCAGTAGTGCAAGATAGTCATCCACTTGCTTTAATCCAGCACTCAACTCACTCAACCCTTGTCCTAGAGTAAGAGGCCCAGCTAGCCATTGTTTGTTTCATAGTAATCAACGCCACCCTTCTCATGCAGACAAGGGCATGAGATGAGTTGTTTCCTTCAAGTGAGAAGCTTGTGGGGTGTGGGTTTTTATTTTCTGTTTTAATTATGTGAGTACTCAACTGAGCAGCCTCCAGAGTCATACAAAAGCCTTGTTTTATACCAGAACCCTGGGATGATCAACCCATCCCACTGTGCTCCTGCATGGTATTTATGTTATAAGATTACTAATTTTAAGACAAGTGTGAACAGTATTCAGAAATCCCATACCTACACATAAGACATATAAAAGATAAGAGCTTAATATAGATTATTCCAGGGCTCGGCCGCCCACACACTGTCACACTCCCTCTGTAACTGACTTAGTATGAGGATTCTCATTCACATGGGAAGTACTCTTGTCTGTGTGGCCACAAGTAGACAGGCTATATAAGTAGACTGGCTGGTCACATCCTTTCAACCTTGGTTATTTCTTCCTGAGGCCACTGACCACTGCACTGTTTGAGTAGAAGAATGTGACACAGTTTGAGGCCAGTGAGCAAACATGTCCTTATATGGGTTTCCATAGACCAGGTGATCCTTTCTCTGGAAGGGAGAAGGTACCTGCAACCTAAAGCATTGTAAGTAACAAGTGACCTATGTAATAATGAGGAAGGCCAGAGGTTGGTCAGTCGTAGTTCTCTGGTCCTTGCTGATGAAATATCAGTGGAACATGTCCTGATCCCATTCACTGCCAGGTCTGTGGCTACTACTACTGATGACGTTTCCACAGTGATAACATGGCTAGCAAGATACATAGTTAATTTCCTTTTTCTTTTTTGTAGTGCTTGTAGTATATTCTCACCTATTTGTGTATGTAGTTTCACAGACACTTGTATGTTTTGGAGAGACCAGAGGGCAGCCTTAGCTGTCTTTCTTCCTCCTTGCTTTTTGAGACCAGACTTCTCTTCCCTTTGGCATTGGCTAAATTAGGTAGGCTAGCTGGCCAACCACCACCACCAGGGATCTTTCTCTTCCTACCTCCCAATTCTGAGGTTACAGGAACACACTGACTGGTCTCTATTTTTTTATTTTTCAAATTACATACTGAGGATGATACTGAAGTCTTCATCCTTACACAGACTGAGGCATCTTTTGACCCCAGGAAATACTGTTAGCCCACCATTTTGACATAGAGCCCTCTAGTCTCCATTTAGAAAGATTTGACAGCCCTTTGTTGTCTCAGTAGCACTTACACTCCTAGGAGTTGTGGACTCGCTTGTTGTCTTCATAACTGGCAGAAAGAGATCACACACAGCGGCCTTTCTGAGACAATGTTCTTGCCCTCTATAGCCCAAGGCTATGATAGAAATAGCCTTACTGTTCTTCTGCTTAGATCTTTTTTTACAGTATAAAACTGTTTCTACATTACACCATAAAACACTACAGTGTAAAAGGTACAAAATGTATTTCTTTTACTTACTGAAAAATAGTAAAAAAGAAGAAAATAAAGGTACAAAGGAAGGAAGGAATAGACAAAGATAATAAAGAATAAAAAAAGTAAGGAAATAGATGGGGTGGGTGGGCTGGGGTGCAACAAGAAGCCTTCAACATGGGATCACATGCTTCCTGTGCAGACTGCTGTCCATGGTTTATGGTGCATTTCAGTCGACCTTCCTCTTAATCATGGTTCAGTTTACACTGTATCAAATAAAATCTGACAGTGTTAATTCAGTTAATGACTGCACCCAAAGTTTGTCTTGATGTTCTGTGAAAACAGGAGGGCAGTCTACAGTCTTTGGAAGTAATGGCTGTAACTTTCGAGAGTAGTAAGCCAAAGTGAAGTGCAGAATGGCTTGTTAACTGGTTTTATTAGCTGTTGACCTTGCCTTTCAGCATAACAGTGGCAGTCAGACAGAGCAGAGCACTAACATGCTGATTAGCATTTATCCAAAGATAGGCTGCTGCCTGTCCCAAAGTAAATTAGTTCAATCAGACATAAAGAGCTTGAGAAACATTTTCTGCTTTATAAAAAGAATTAGATGTTAGAACAGTTCACCTGGCATCTCACAGAGAAGATGGATTGAGCCCTTGAACGTGCTCATTTGAGGAAGGTGCTTTGAGGATATGGAGTAATTGAACAGATTTTCCCACAAGATTGATCAGGGGCTCTGGGTTCCCTGCACAATTGAGTGATGCCCTAATTTTTGGCTTCTAATAAGAACTCCACATCTGCTCCTGCTTCTGTGTATTTCTTCAGCAGAACTGGAAATCTGTTTTATTAGTACCTAGTGTGACACCATGGAAATCCAGGAAATAGAGATTATGATCTGATAGAAGAGATAAGAAATCCAGTAAGATTTCTGTTATCAACAGCGAGAGAGTAACTGAAAACTGCATGAAACCACATGTCATGCTTTTGTATATATATTGTAGAACTCATCTTCTAGAACTGAAGCACGTTTTCCAGCACACCATTGCAGTCTTGAGGGGTCATTTTGCTAACCAAGGTACTGGCACCAACCAAGTTCTTCTCCCAGTTGGCCATAATAGAAATAAGAACCATAAACCTTTCCAGTCATTTATAAACTTAAATTATGACTTAGATTCTTTAGAAGGCATAACTGTGCTTGTATTAGTGCATTTTATTAGGTGCACCAAAGTCCTATCAAGTATATACATAGAGCGCATAAAAATCTAACTCTCCTTAGTTATAAATTTGACCTTGGTGAAATGAGTAGTCTTCTGCATGGCAAACATCACCGAAGCCATTAGGAGCTGCTATTTCTTTCCCTTACTAAATGTTTCAGTGAAGACATATAGTTCAGTTATGTTGATGCACCCAAGTCTGAATGTTTTATACAGGCCTCTGATTGTGTTTAAACAATAAGAGGTCAGAGAGCTGACTCATTGATTAAGAGAGCATATTGTTCTTGCAGAGGGTCTGAGTTAGTGTTTAGCAACCATGTTGGGTGGCTCACTGCCACTTTTAATTCCAGCTCCAGGGTATATGATATTCTCTTCTGGCTTCTGCAGACACCTGCACTTATGTGCACACATGCACAGGGGTACCTGCATAGGTACAATTAACTGTAAAAACTCAAGTGCACATTCTTCCAGTAAGAGTCTGGAGTAGACAGTCAGGTCTTTTCCAGGACTGCTATGGGTTAGAGAGAGGTCTTGAAGCCCGTCTCATAGAAGTCCCTCTGAATAGTTGGATTAACAACCTATGGCAATGAGGGGCTAGAACCACAACAGGGCCCCTTACTTTACTGGAAGGTAAAGGCCAGCAAGCCTAATGTGCCAGTTAAGTGTGTCCCCCACTGTTGCCTGCAGAAGTGGAACAGATATCTGGCTAAGGTGAAGAAGGGCTATCGCTGAGGAAGGACAGGCCCCACACTTTTCCCAGTGCTTAGATGCACATATCTTCCAGTACTTCTGTGCGTGGGCAGATGACTCCTAAAGAACAGCAGCTGGGTCAGGGTGCTGATGCTAACAAAGGCTCTCTGGGATCTGTCTGTCTGTCTGTCTGTCTGTCTGTCTGTGGTTTCAGAAGGGCTCTGTGGCTCTGTGAGCTGCTTTGTATTGGGAATATAGCCAAGATCTGGACTGCATTCTAGTACAGAGAAGGTATTTTGAGATCTCTGCCATTGTCAGCAATCAATAGAAGCTGTTTGCCAATGCTTTAGTGTTTATAATTCATTTACACTCCCAACAGAGGCCATGTTTAAGGCCAAATAGGGCAAAGCCACTGGGTGTTGTAGGAAATGAGACCATTTGTGGGCTTTGATCAGGAGGTACAGTTGGCGGATCTGCATTCACAAAATGATTCTCCCAGGTCATGGTATCTCATATATTTCTCAAGGTCACATACTCTTACCTCATTCTCAAGGCTCCCAGTAAGACACTTAACTGAGGATGGGTGCTGAATTCATTTTTTAACACACTAATTAATTAATTTTGTGTGTGGTAGGGGACATGGCCTTGGGTACATTGGAAGTCAGAGAACACCATATGCAAGTGTGTTTTCTACTTCCACCATGTAGGGCCTGGTGTTGAAACTCAGGTCATCAAGCTTGTTGGCCAGCACCTTTACCCACTGAGACCTTTTCTGGCCCAATGATGCATGAGTCTTTTGTATTTGTTGTACAAGGGTATGAATGGGTGACTTCCTTTATTCCATGTGGCTCAAGATGTCCACAGAGCCAGTGAGCTGTGAGCTTTAAATAGTGAATTGTATTTTATGCAAGCTTTATATCAAAACTCGTATTAAAATATAGGTGTGATGCTTCATTGAGCAGTAGGGGAAAGGTTCTGAGCAGTGCACAGCTTCATAAAACAGTGTGTGTGTGTGCATACTCACAAACATACATTTATAGTGCATGTGCAGCTATATGCTTTAACATGGAGTGTTTGACTGTAGTGTGAGCCCAGCAGTTGTGATAGTCATATGTAATGAAGTATACAGGTGAAGACTGTACATGAGGAAGAGGAGCTACCTGGAACAGTCTAAATGATTCTTCTCAAAGTGGAGGAGAGGCTTGCCTCGACAAGGCTCAGATACAGAGGTTTGTAGCACATAGAAACCTTGACCAGAGAGGCCTACATAGCTTTCAAGCACACACAGGGCAAAATGTCTCCAAGTATAAAGTAAAAGTGAGAGAGACTAGAAATGTCTGTGAATTGAAGAAAGTGAATGCCAGAAGAATCAGAGGGTGGGGAATTTAGTTTTACTTGGTTGAAGCCATTAAAAGCTGACCATAACAGTGTATGATGGTACAGACTGTAATCACAGCACTTAGGAAGTAGAGACAAGGTGATCAAGAGTTCAAAGCCAGTCTTGCTTAAAGTGTAAAGTCAAGGCAATCTAGGCTTCCTCATAAACAATCAAGTCCCACAACCCACTCATACTTCTGACCATTTCTTAAAAATACCCTTTAATCACCTTGTGACCCTGTGATCCCACCCTGATCTTATACTGCCCAGGTGACCATTGAATTTCTTTCTTTGATTATAAATAGAATGTCTTTCATCTGTTCTTTGACAATATATGTAAACAGTACGTATGTATCCTGATCATGATCAATACATTTTAATTTGTGGGGGGTGGTGTGGGTGTGGGTAGGTGGGGTATGTATGTGGGGTATGTGGGTGTGTTGGTGTGTGCATGTGTGTGTAAATGAATTGCCCAGCTGTCACAGTGTTCATTTAAATGTCATAGAACAACCAATGGGAGTCAGTTCTTTTCTTCCACTGTCTGGGTTCCAGGGATCAAACTCAGGGCAGCAAGCACCTATACCCACTCAGTCATCTCTCTAAACCACATTTTGCAGTCATCTCTACAAGGATGACATACCCCACTTAAAGTGATATTTTAGGATGGACAGGAGCTATTTTGTGGCCAGCATTAAATTCAAAAAAAGGAAATGTCTTGCTTCTATAGATTTCTTTTCTGCCCAGCTCTGACTATTTCTTCAGTGTAGCTGCTTAATCTTTTACCCCTAATCATCCTTTAATAATTGAAATGCTAAGTGAGGAGCAGAGCAACTGCCCATAGACCTCCAGACAGGAGACACATTCTGTAGTCTGACTCCAGAGAGTTGGAGACTGCAGATGGGTGTGCCAGAAGCTTTCAGGAGAATGCTGCTTCCAGCAGAAAGTACAGCTTCAGTCATCAAAGCTAACTCTCCTGGCACCATGGTGCCTGTCTCGAGACCTTCCCAGAGCTGACAGAATGGGAACACTCATCCTCACCTAGTAGATCATTCAGATGCACTCAATGAGTGCATTAAAGCAGGCAAGACTTCGTTTATATTAGTTGGGGATACAATTTGGGCAGTGTCCATTGCAGACTGGTTCTTTTCTTCCAAAATTGACATCTAATTCAGTAAGTAGGTGTGCACCTTTGGAATGTTATGTATCTCTTTCTGGCCTAGGTGAGAATGATCCTGAACTCTTGATCTTCCTGACATGTGACATGTACATGAGTGACATGTATACCTCCAATGTACATGTACCATTATGCCTGATTCATGCATAGTAAGAAAACAGTCTTAATAATTGAATACCTCACCTGGTCTTTGCTTTTCTCACCCCCCTCCTCCTCTTAATCCTCTTCTTTCAACATGTAGTTGTGTATGTGTACTTATATGCAGCATTACATGTGTTCAGGTATGTATGAAGATGGGTGTCTAGACCCAAACTTGAAGTCCAATATCTTCCATGGGCATTCTCCAAGTTTATTTTTGAAGTAAGTTCGTACACTGAAGCCAGACCTCAGTGGTTATATAACCTGGCTAGCCATCTTGCTCCAGGAGTCTCATCTCTACCTCTTTCATGGTCTTCCATGCCCATCCAACTTTTTTGTGTCTGTTATCAATAGCTAAAGTCTTGTTTTCTTGCTTATAGATAGGTACCTTACCCACTAAGTTGTCTCCCAGTCCTGGCTGATTTTTTTTAATTATTATTATTATTATTATTATTGTAAATAGTGGAGTAGAGAAGTTTCCCTTTATGTATCCTACAGTTTAAAATCTTCTAGTCAGTTCATTGTGTGTTTCATGTGAGTGTAATTCAAGGGAGAACTGATTGTTTAAGGTATTGATTTTCCCTAATTCAGTGTGATAATTTATTTACTCTTTATCCAGTGCTTGCCAAGTGCCAAATCCATTCTTGTCAGACACCGAGAAGCAACGCTCATCTCTTCTTTTAAGGAGCTCCCAATTCAGTCTCTAAATGAATCCCGAAGAAATCAGATGTAATACCAGCAAAGAAATGCCTCAACAGAGCCAGGCGTGGTGGCGCACGCCTTTGATCCCAGCACTCGGGAGGCAGAGGCAGGCGGATTTCTGAGTTCAAGGCCAGCCTGGTCTACAAAGTGAGTTCCAGGGCAGCCAGGGCTACCCTGTCTCGAAAAAGCCTCAACAACAGCGTAGATGAACTTGCTAACAAGAGTGAGGGCACGCAGGCAAAGAGCTAAAGGTTTCCTCTTCCGTGTCAATTATGTTTGTGTGAGCTGCCAGTAGAAGTATGGCCGAGATTTAGGGTGGGTCTTTTCACCTAAATGGATTCAATCAAGAAAGTCCCTGACCCGAGTGCCCAGCTTCTTGGGTTGTATTTGACAACCAAGATGAGGCATTCCTTAGAGACTGCTCACCTTGCTTTTTGGAGTAGGGTTTCACTGGGAATAGTTCCGTCCTAATTAGCTCAGGCAGGCTAGTCAGGAAGCCCAGGGGATCATCTTGTATTCCTTTCCCCTGTGTTAGGTGATGAGCATTCAGCACCATGCTTAACTTCCTGTGGGTTCTAGAGATTGTACTCAGGTCCTCATTCTTGCAAGGCAAGCACTGTTCCAGCCCTAAAAAGATGAGTTTCAAAACATCCCATTGCAGATGTGTTTTGTTCAACTCGAACACAATACACGTATGTTCAAAATAAACTTCGTAATTTTTTTTTAAAGAAACCTAAGATTTTACTGGCCTTTGAGGACAGCCTTGGTACAGTGATCTGTCTGTGTTTAAATTTCTCTGTCACCAGGTAGTTCCTTGACTTGGGAACATTTTAGACTTGGGATAGCAGGCAGTAGCTTGCTGCAGAGAACAGTTTAGAACAGCGAAGTATCAAGCCATGGTCACATATTCCATGGGGTGGCAGGACAGACAACTCTAAGTGAGCTTGTACCTGAAGCAGCTGCAGTCACCTCTGAGCCTTTCTCAGCCATTGATACTGTGTGTGTTAAGTGAGGAGGTGTTCTTTTAGACTTTCCTACCTCAGTCATCCCGTCTGGAAGGTAGCAATCATTGGTTATTGTGCACAGTTAAAGAGATGATTATATCCCTTTTCTGAAGCTAGTTACCCATGTAGCCCTTTTCAGTGACCTGTGAGAAGGTATGGTATCCCCATTCACCTTTCTAAGCTGTACAAGAAATGGGATATATAAATTAGCTTCCTCCAGTGATGAAACTGCAGTTCTCTGTGAAAGAAAAACAGGTTCGTAGCACCATCTACAGGCTACTGAAGAGGAAAACTCCTGCTTAGCTCCTAGATTCAAAGACTGGTGGAGAGGGACATAGAAAGAACAAAACCATACTTTCTCTATTAAATGTATAATCTGTAAATGTTGTATTTACATTTGTATTTTTGTTACCTCCTATGCATGTGTCTCTCTGTGTCTGAGGTTAAATGCTGATCTAATAGGGTCTATGTTTTCATTAGTATCCGGGGGTTTATTCTTGTTTGTAGATTCCCCTCCTTATATTAATTCTGTAAATATGGAGTTAGTTCTGTCTGCAGCAGGTTCCTCCTAAGTATTTACATTAAGAGACCCAAGGAGTGAAGCCAGCCACCTGTGCACTTTATATCTTTGCTCCTCATGTACTCACAGAATGTATTGTATCATCTATCTCCTTCTTGTCAGGGAAAAGTAAATACAGACAGTTTTGGTTGCTTTTATGTGTGTTTATTTGCTATTTGCCTTTTTAAAAAAACCAAAAAAAGTTCTGTTAGGCATCAGAGTCAGTATGAGTGTGATTACTGAGTTTGTCCTCAAGGTTGTATGTTCTGTAATCAGTTGCCCAAGGCTTGAATAATTTTCAATATGAAAGAATCTGGACAACTTGTCCTTTAGATGTTTAACAGTGCAAGTTTTGCATTTTTTTTTTACTTCGCTTTGGGTCTGTCTGTAAGTGTATGTCATGTGCATGCAGTTGCTCATAGAGTCCAGAAGAGGGAGTCAGATCCTATGGAGCTGGATTAGCAGGCTGTTGTGAGGGGCTCCATACTGGTCTTGCTGACCATGCTTCTTACTCAGGGTGTTTGCAAGAGCAGCAAGTGTATCAATTGTCTGCAACTACCCAGCCATTTCTCTAACCCTGAAGTAATAATATTCTAATATCCAGGGATGTGAGTCAATTTGTCCTTTTGTTTATTTCTTTTGTTGACAGTAAGCTAGCCACGTTATTTTTGTCAACCTAGGACATATTTTCGGATTCTTTCAAAGACCATGTTATACACTGTTTTTGCTACTGTTTTAAATAGGCTCTTTGAGGCTCCACCCAGCATCTGACTTGGACAGACAGACACTCACAGCCAAACAGTTGATGGAGCTTTGGGATTCTTATGGCAGTATAGGAGGAAGGATATCTAGCTGCAAAGAGGAGAGAAACTCCACAGGAAGATCAACAGAGTCAACAGACCTGGACCCTTGGGGCTCTCAGTGTCTGAACCACCAACCAAACAGGGACTAGGCTTCCCCACACATATGTAGCAGATGACAGTTTGGTTTTCATATAGGTCCTGAGTAACTGGAGCGGGGGCTATCCCAAAAGCTGTTGCCTGTACATGAGATGTGTTCTAGCTGGGCTGCCTTGTCTGGCCTCAGTAGGAGATGATGCACTTAACCTCTCCAAGACTTGAAAGGTAGGGGGATCCCAAGGGGGTCCACACTTGCTCAGAGGAGAAGGGGAGGGGTGGAGGAAGGATTGTGGAAGGGGGTAACTGGTAGGGGGGCAGTAAGCATGTTGTAAAGGAAATAAAAAAAAGAAAAGGAAAGGAAAAGAACAAAGAATTTTAAAAGGAGCCTTTGAGGGTTGACTTAGTAAATAATACCCCCTCTTGTTAATTGACACTTTATTCTTTTGTAATTTAATAACTTGTTATGGTTTTTGGAATACTGGAGAAAACTCTTAAATAAATCATTCAACAGTGCATGAGTCTTCCTCACAAACATTGAGCGTACATTTTTAAAAACATGTAGAATTTTACCCCCTCAAAAATGTTATATTTAGAACTAAGAAGCCTAGGGTCACTACCTAGTATAAAAAAAGAAAGTATGTTAAATGGCTTCAAAGTTCTTATAGCTCAGTTGCTCTTGCTTCATACTGATTGAAAAGTTATAAAATGGTATTAGAAAATTTATGCATGAAACACTAGAGCATTTTTCTAACAGGAAAAAAACAAAAACAAAAACAAAAAACCAAACAGTCAATCTCACATCAGCAGAGGTTCAACACAAGGCTCTGGCTGGAAATTCCACAGCTCCTATTTCTCCCTGTTTTTCTTGCACCAGATGGCACTGTTTAGTTCTCTTTTGCAGTCTTGTTCTGGAACTTTCTGTGGGAGAATCTGTTTCAGTCCAGGCTCGCCAGTGACACCTCTATATCCCACATGAAGCCTTTGTGGATGCTTGAGAGAGGCCTTGACTCGCATGTAGCTGTGTCTCGCAGGACCCGTGGCAAGCTCGTTAGCAGATCTGAACAAATCCACGGATGGATGGGAGCCTGGATTTTCCTCCCAGAGTTCAGCCACTGTTTTGATTCCAGACGTCATACAGTGGTGTGGTTTTTCAGAGTCTTTGCAGGCGGCTCTTATTATCTGATGCATCTTAGATGTATTATATGAGTAAAAGTGTATCTGTAGTCATACAATCTTTTTTTTATGAAGTCTCTTGGGGCTCTTAAAATGCTCTGTGACATTTGGTAGGACTGTTGGTGCACAGCATCATTGAGTTATATTAGCTTCAGATATTAAAAGTTAAAGAATGCTTTGTGCTATGTCTATTTATTCCTAGGGCTGGTTTATAAAGAAATTACTGCAGACCTTTGATGTCACTGTGTCTGAGGCTGGCTGTTCTCTCCCCTCCTTGTTACTGCTGTCAGTACAGTATCCTTTCAGGAAAGCAGCCTCAGCTCTCTCCTTAATAAGAATGCCAATATCTCAGTGTGGGCCCTTCCTTCCCTGATACTTTATAAGTATATTATTTTGAGGTGTTTTTCTTTTTAGACTTTATTAAATGTTGATGAATGTTTTTGCTCGTCTGTATATATGAGCACCACCAGGTCTGCACAGGTCAGAAGAGGGCACTGAATTCCCTGAAAACAGAGTGACATTTAGTTGTGAACCTCCATGTAGGTGATGAGAATTGAACTTGGGTTCTTTGCAAGAATAAGTGTTCTAACCTGCTGAGCCATCTCTCCCACTCCTTTATTTTTAGTGTGTGTCTGTGTGTGTCTGTGTGTGTGTGTGTGTGTGCACGCTCGCGCGCGTAGATAGGTAGGTATGTGTATGTATGAGTGCAAATGCCTGCATAACACAGAAGACAATATTAATTTCGCCTGGAGCTAGAGTTACAGGTAGTTGTGAGTTGCCCAATGTGTGCACTATGAAACTCTGGTCCTCTGCAAGAACAGCAAATGCCCTCAACCACTGAGACATAGCCTGGTCCCCACTTCTTTCTACAACGGTTTTAATTTGATTTAATTGTACTTAATTTTGAGATCAGGTCTCACGTAGCTTCGAACTGCAGTCTGTAGCTGAAGCTGACCTTTAGCTTTTGACACCCCATCCCCTTCACCTAAGTGCTTGGATTTCAGCTGTGTACCAGCACACCTGATTTTGTTTTGTGACTAATATACAGGCATTGAGCATCACTGTGAGACACTCTCCTGAAAGCAGCATCCCCTTTTCTGTTGTTTCTCAGAAACAGTAGATTGTTGGTACTCATTGTTATTCCTGTAAATGCAACATTTTTTTTTTTCTTTCTCTTCATCCTGAGTTTAGCACTGAGTGCTGCTGTCCTTTGGTATTTCGTTGTTCTGGATGTTTTTTTGGAGTTCTACAATTTAGAGGCGAGAATACAAAAAAGAACCCGTTCTGAACTGGGGTTTTAAATGCCTCACGAGGGTGTGGCTCTTGGTGTCCTTAAATTCAAATGGTGCGTTTCCTCCTGACCTCGTATTCCCTTCTCTCCCTTATAACCCCTCTTCCTTGTGCTTCCTTGTGGAAATGGCGTGTTTTTGGTTTCTGGGGTTCTGGCCCTTCAGACTGAGCCACTGCTGTCTGTAGAAGCACACAGGAGACAGGCTGCTTCCATAAATCAAACCCTGGATTTTATTAGAGTGTTTATGTAACCTCAGTTTATGTGCTATAATTCTTTGCTCTTGCCTCGAGTAATTCCCAAAGAGGCTGTTTGCTCTTTTCCCTATAAACGTTCTGGTATTCACCTTTTGTTTTGATATTCTCCCCCTCCCCCTCTTCTCTGCCTTTAGGGTAGGGAAGGCACATCACTAATACATGGTGGCTTTGAACTGGCAAAGCCTTTTCTGTACATGGCTGCCCCTGCCCTATGCCTTCCCTTCATAACATGTTGGTCCAATCAGATGGACTGCTGAGAGGGGATATTCTGGGTGAGGATTTAGGGTGAAATGGAGGAAAATATCAGGTTGCGATGACCAGATACAACTGTGCTCCATGTCAGTAACTATGTAGAGAGAATGGTTGTCTATTGGAAATGAAGACAATTTGACTCATACACAGTGTGTTTTTTAGAAATGGATACATCCTTTTCCTAAGTCCTTGTTTGAGTGTTATATTGGGCCAGGGGATGACCCATATAGCTGAGGAAAATGTGACTATCCCTGATCACCCACAGTAGAATTGTATAGCACCAAGTTATGGCGTTACCAGTTAATGCATGGGTGGTGCTGCAGATAGTCACATGTATTCCATATTTCTGGTTTAAAGAAGGTTGAGAACCAGGGAGAAATTTCCAAAGGATATACACACACAGCACCATCTCCTTTCACTTAATAATGTAAACAAACGTTGGATATAAAGTTTAGAACTGTACTATTCAATGTTGTAGCTTCCAGCCACAGATAGCTTCTGAGAAGCAGAAATAATGGCACTCTGAGATGTGTAACAGTACAAGAGGATTTGCATCTCAAGTAGAAAACTGACCATGTAAATCATCATGCTAATAATCCCTACTAATTATATGTTAACATATTCTTTTGGATACATGGCTTAAATGCAGTATGTCATTAATGTTAATGTTACCTAATTTTACCATTTTGCATTTTTAATGTGGCTATGAGAAAATTTAAAATTATAAATAAAAGTTATAATTGACTCAAATTCTTACTGGTCAGCACTATTTAAAAATGATCTTATTTGCCGGGCGTGGTGGCGCACGCCTTTAATCCCAGCACTCCGGAGGCAGAGGCAGGCGGATTTCTTAGTTCGAGGCCAGCCTGGTCTACAAAGTGAGTTCCAGGACAGCCAGGGCTACACAGAGAAACCCTGTCTCGAAAAAACCCAAAAAAAAAAAAAAAAAAGATCTTATTCAAAACTCCCCAAATTATACATTTAAAAGAGTGTTATGCTCCCCGCCCCCAAGCCCTGGGCCTTTTATGTGCTTGGGAGATTCTTTACCAGTCAGCTTCATACCTAGCCTTCTCTTTCCTTTTGATACAGAGTCTTTCTTCCATTCAGTAGCTTTGAGTGGCCTTGAACTTGATATCCTCTTGCCTCAGCTTTCAAGTAGATGGGTTGACCTGCCTGCATCACCAGGCTAGATTAATGCTTTCTGATTAAATATGAACATACAAATTAGTGAGACAGTATGAATAAAACCATGTTCTTTATATGTAGCATTACTGTTTAAGAGGAGTTACTAGCTAGGACATGACTGAGGAGTGTGTTCTTTCCATGTTCTTCCATGGGAAGGTGTAGAAGATGAGCGTGTAGACTTAAGAACACAGTCCCAGTTTAGCCATTTACAGTTCCTGTGACAGGAAGAAAGCTACTTTGTGCCTCAGCCTCACTGTGTAGACAGTTAGAGATCATATTAAGACATTCTTCTGATATATTTGTGTATTAAATAAGACAAAGTATATGAAGCAGACCCTAGAACACGAATGTATTATATAAGTTCTGTAAAAGTGTTACCTCTTACAGTGATGAGTAATATTGTGATGATTATCTTCTCTTTAATGAGAATGTTCTGATAGAGAATTCAAACCTAAATTCTTTTCTTACACAAATGGAAGATGTTGGATTTTAGCAGTTAGCTTGACATTGTTGTTCTTTTTGAGAGTCAGAAGCCATAGATGTTAATTAAGAAGAGATGGTAAATTAACAAAATGGAACACATATATTGGGACATGTGATTACCATGTTGCATAAAATGGAAGCTGTGAGAATTTTGGTGGAAGCAGGTATATATCTGACAAAGATTCTGTAGAGTCGGCCTGATGTACTACCATGCTTTCCAGTCGTGGTAGTTGAGGAAGTGGACAGTTAAATTATATTCCTGGAAAGAGAATAACCTGATTGTCCTGTTTAGAGAGATAGTGTTATATTGTGTTAGAATGTACTATAATTTTAGGGCAAAGTTGATATGTATTTTTAAATGTAATTAATAAGCTCTCTCAGTATATCTGTTAAGTAGGGCTGAATAACTGGAAAGTTTTTATTTCGCTCATTGAAATTTGCAGTCTGATTAAGCCTTGAACAGTGCTGTAGAACAAAGCTTCTTAGCTATAGGTCCTAAACTGACATGGTATCCTAAACCTGAATATGGGGATGAGACATAGATAAAAGTTTTAAAAACCAGTCAGGAGCCTTTACAGTGAAAAATGATAAAAATTTAACTCAAACACAAGATGAATCTGTGGTGTTTCTGACACTGAGAGTATCACTGTAGGCTTGTTTCCTGAGCATCAAATGAGCTCACTTTGTACTGCACAAGACATCACAGCTTGAGACACCCTATGGACACTTCCCCAAGAACCACATCTCAGTACTCAGCCCTTTTTCTCTTTAAAGAACCTTGAATAACACATTCTTCTTCAGCTCTTGATGAGTGATATTCTGTTCCTCCAACTCTCTCTGTGTGTCCCTCTCTTCTCTCTCTCTCTCTCTCTCTCTCTCTCTCTCTCTCTCTCTCTCCTCATGGTAAAACTTTAATGACTAAATAAATAAATAAGGAAGAGGTGAAGATACCATTTTTGACAGTGTTGTCTGGGATCGGGTCTCACATAGCCCAGTTGGCCTTGAACTCAGTATGTATGTAGTTGAAGATGACCTTGAATTTCTGATCTTCCTGCTTATATCTCTTTGGGTTCTGGGATTACACGTGTTAAGCACTGTGACTGGTTTAGGCAGTACTGGGGATGGAATCTAAGACTCTATCAAGCTATACGAATGCTCTACTAAATGCCACAGCCTGGGACTATATGGTATTGTCTAGAGGCCTGTGCTGACCCCGAAGTGATGACACAGCCCATCTCTTTTATTGTTTCTGTCTCCTGAATTAATTTAGAGTAGGTTTTTGGGCTTATTTCCCAACCCCAAAACACAAGAAAGAAACACAAGAACATGAAACCAGGGATAGCAAATCATAGTAAGATAAATGCTCTGTTTTCCTGGCAAAGTTAAAAATTCACTTTTGGAACCTAATAGCAGTAGGCAAGAGATATTTATTGAAACCAAGATTTTTAGTGTGGTTTATGCTGCTCATGAGTAATTTAATACTGCTTTTCTTTAAAATGAGTTTTTAATTTTGTAAGAATTCCGATTTGTTTCCAGAGTGAAAATGACTGAGCAGTGTGGGAGTAGTTAGGGTTTGGGGTTTGTGTGGGTGAGATTCCAGTTACCCACAACAGTCCTTGCTGCCCTGAAGGGCTTTCCCAGATGTCATTTATGGAGTGAAATTTAAAACAAGTGTCTTTCGTCCTACAGTCTGTGGTCTCATCTAGTCATCAATTCAGAGAGAGACAGAACAGAAAAGATGCAGGTTGTCAGATTAGTGTTCCTGCCGAGAAGTGTTGCACACAGAGGCTCACCTGATAATAAAGTGGTGTAGTACTGCCTCCCTTCTGATAAATGGCCTAATGTAGTGCCCAGACCCTGGGCATCAGGAACCACATCTCCATCTCATCTTTTTCTCCTAGTCTCTGGTGCTTTACTTTTCTCTCCACCTGCCTCTCCTCCTCTTCCACATGCTTCCTAAACAGTGCCAAACCACTGCACCTTATATGTCCATACCTGAATCTCTTCATCTTCTTTCCTAATCTTACTTCCTATTCTCCTTTCTCCCTTCCCCTTCCTCCCAGCTCTCTGCCTCCTTCCTTCTGCCTTCCTGCTTTTCCTCCCCACACCTGATAGAAAAAAAAATAAGATATTTATCCTTCTGAGATCGAGTTGTTTCCCTTTCTATGCTCCCCCCTTTTGCATCATTTGGCGTTTGTATCCTTTCAGATCAGAACCAGCATGTGGGATGGTGCTCAGCACTGATAAACCTTTGTGGAAATACCCCTCACAGTTACCTTCTGAACTGTGTCTCCTGACTGACTAAATCAGTCAGGTTCATGATGACCATCACCCTTGGCATTATGGGACTCAACACCTAGAAACCTAGATTCCTTTGTTCCAGCTTTCAGAATCTTTTGAGCCAATTGGGAGACTTGTTTTTTTGTTTGGTTTCTGCTGGCTAGAACCTTTTGTTCTGACCCCTCTTCTGTGGGTTCATACTCTCCTTGCTTTCTCCCTGTTCATTTCTTCTTTTTTTGTCCCCATCACCTCCTTCCTCCTAGGAGAATTCATGTTTGCTTCTGAAGATAAGGCCTTGTTGCTTCTGGTTCTAGGCACTTTTCTCTGTTCATTTCGATGTAGTTTACTGAACTTACAAACAACACTAAGACCATGTAAACACAATGATGCTCACCTTAAATGTTCTCCTTGCTATGTCTTGCTCTTTACCTTTTAACAATTGGATCTGGTTGTAAGCCTCAGCTGACCTTTGTGGTTACAGCTGTCTGTCCATTTATGGAGTCTGTCTTTCATATGCTCCAAATACTAAGTTCAAGGTTACTTTTCGACATTTCCAGTTCCTAGACAAGCTGTGGTCACTCATGTAACTGCAGCAGACAGAAAAGCAATTTTTCACCTCAAAAGGTTAGATGAGACTTTACACTCCTGGCTGTGGACACTTTTAAGGTGAATATTGACAGAATCTGTTAGATTGGTGCACCAAGTGTCTTCCCATCTCTGATACCTTACAGTTGATATTGTGTCCATGAAGGGACTCTGCAGGTCTGGATGTCCCCTGACTTGACAGGTGAGTGTATTTCTCCAAGAGTGTCCCTGTGTACCTTTCTCATTGTCTGTCTCCCATGTGTTCTCTTCATTCCACTTGCACACAGTTGTCTCTATCTTACACTGTACATTTCCCTGCACTCTTCTGAGGTTAGCACTTCCTGTTTCTTACATAGTCGTGTACTCTGTGTCTAGGGCCAAAGGTGGATGGAATAAGCACTCATTAAATACATTCTATTAAATAGAAATGTTTTGGAAAGTATTCATGTGGAGCATAGAGGCAGTGGATAGTGATTGTGCTGTTGTTAGAACCAGAAAGATGTCTCTCATAGCCTGCATAGACGACCTCCCTAAATGAGAGAAATAAGGTGTTAAAAAAACTAGTGCCTGTGTACACACATACAAATGTGTAGAACAAACTCAGGGTGTTAGATGGACTGTGCAGGCACTCTTTCTGTTTTTAAAAGAGCATTTTAAATACAGGCAATGATGTCTCTGTGAGGTGAGGTTTGCTCTGTGTGCTGTAGACCTTTCCAAGTGAGGTTTTAGCCCTTTCCAAACATGAAATACCAGGTAAAGATGTTGGATGGTAGAAGACATTTGAATTTGTAACTTCTGTAGCTCACATTTCCTCCTTTATATGGAGCTAATTCCTGAGAGAAGAGGTGAGACCTGGATTAAAGACCACCTCGTTCCTGCATTGCAGGCTCCAGTGTTTCCAGTTATTGCTAATGTGCACTCCTGTCATGATTTCTTTTACACATAATTGTAAAAGCTAACTCTTAAGCCAGAAGTCTTTGGATACCCATGGTTTTGGTTCTTCTTCTAGTCTGGCCTCAGGGCTTGTTTTAAAGACTGCTTCTCTTTGAACTAACATTCTCTCAAAAATGTCAAGTATATAGGAAGGGTCTGAAAATGTATTATCTGTTTCAGTTTATCATACATACTCACACATACCTCTATGCATATATGCACATAAACATTCATATGCACATATATGTTTACAGTTTGTTTAAACTTGAGCCCGTGCTTGTCTTGTGTGAGATCCAGCTGTTGCTGTTGGTTATTCATTCAATGACCCTTACCAAGGGGGAGTTCCTATAATCCTGTGTGATCAACTTTAAATATAGAAGACTGCCCACTTCCTGATCATGTGTCAAGATTTCTGGGTGTATTAATGCCAGATGATCTGATTGGTCTTGTCCCTAGGATAATGGATTGGTATAGCTTAGAAAGGTAAACTTGTTTTAGAGTCATTTATTCAAAGTTTTAGCGTCTCTGAGAACACTCTTAGCAGGAGAGTGATCTACCATTGGGTAGTCAACTTTCCAGGTCCTTTGTGATAGCTCACTTACTCTTGTAAGAGCACCTGCTATGGAACAAGCACTTTCATTCTCGTTGTAAAGATTCAAAGCTAGGCATAGTGTTCATTCCTAAAATGTTAACCTCTGTATTCCTTCTTTGTTTATTCCAAAGTTTCTGAGTCCCCTGACCCTTTTGTCCTCTCTGACTGACTTAGAAAGAACCCGGCTAGCTTGAGGTGGAGGGAGTATCCCTGGATAATACAGTATCAGCAGGGGAAGAGCTGCTTGTACTTGCTGCCTCTGATGGCTCAGGACTTTGGTGCTACTGAAGTATTTTCTGAGTAAACTTTGTTTACTCACCGGAGGGCTATAATTCTACATCCTGAGGAATGTTATGTCTCTGATGATAAAACCCAAAAAAGCTTCAACACTGAGAAGGCTCAGTAGTTAAGGGCATTTGCTATTATCAAGAGTACTTGAATCTGGTTCCCATCACCTTTGTCACAGGGCTCACAACTGCCTGTCATATCAGCTGCTGGAGATCTAACAACTTCTTCTTCTTGGCTTCCAAGAGGAGCAGCATTGCATGTTTGGAAACCCACACATAAGTGTGTATGTGTGTGTGTGCGAGCACACACACACATACACACACACACACACACACCTTAAAGACAGAACAAAACACTGCAAAGGCTTTTGCTTACATTCATAAATTTTAAAAATAAATACATGGTTCATTAACATGGCTTCTATTGGTTGACAGAAACTGTTATTTTAGAATATTGTCAGATGAAAGATTTTGATGAAATAAGGCACTTATGAAACTAATGTAATCCATTCTATACTTTAAAAACTTTTTGATTAGAGAAACATATTTTAAAAGCACAGTAATAAGCCAAGCTGGATGTCTACTTAACTGTCAGATGGAGCCAGCTGTGTGTAGGAACAGTCTAGGTTCTCCTCTAATCTACCACATCTGGCGTTCTGCAGAAACATTCATGGCCTCATTCCATCAGCCAAGGAACATGGAGACCTCATAAAACAATGGCTGCTTGATTCTCAGGTACATCTTCTCCATGGAAGATGAAAAGCAGAGCCGGTTTCCACAAGACTCCCACCCCAGTAGCATTATTTGAACCCCAGGGGACATTTCCAATCAGTTCCTACAATGATTGGAGAATAGCTTTAAAAAAAGACTTACAATGATTATAAAAGCTTTTGAAACTGAGGACAAAGCCAGTGCAATCTGGCCACCTTACCTGCAGACCTCCTGTTTTTGAATTTACTCAGACACCTAAGATTTCTTACTTTATTGTCTATCTGTATTGGAGCCGCTGCTTTAGGAGGATTCAGTTCTGATAACATATATTACTTTATATAATTAATATATGTGCACATACATATATATGAGCTATTCCTTGTTAGTATGTTTTATTTCATTGGCAAGGGAGTGCACATGTGGAGGTTCAACCTGTAAGAGTCAGTTTGCTCATTCTACCATGGAAGAGATGGGGATTAAGCTTAGGTTTCCCAGGATGGGCAGCAAGTACCTGCCCAATGAGCATCTTTCTGTCCCTGATTATGTATATTTTAATGGTCTTTTAAATGGCAATTTTATGACACAGAAGATAATGTAATAAAAGGAGATATTTTTCTATCCTGCCTGCCTCTGGCTTAACATGCAGCTCCTCTCACTGGCAACATGTGACAGGCACCCAAGTGTTCATTTATCTCAGCTGATGAGTCCACATGATAGAATCTAATCATACAATGTTCACTGCTTACATTAGAATTCATTCTTTTTCTTCATACATTCTGTGAATTCTGTCTAAGGTATAATAACATGCATTTACCATTATGGTTTTGTACAGAATAATCCACCTGTCTAAGATTTTCCATGCTCTACTTACTTACCTGTCTTTCTTCTTTGGACTCAACCCATGATGATTTTATTGTCCATAGTTTGGCCATCTTAAGGCTGTCATTATTATATAAGCAGAGGATAGTGCACATCTTAGTTTAGGTTCTTGTCACTGTGATAAAATACCTGATATCTTCCCACTTCAGTGTGTAGCCAAGATAATATTTGATCTCACCTAATTTAGACAGGTCGCCATTGAAACTACTTTCCCAGATAATTCTAGATATGTCGAGTTGACATGATAGCACCCACCACAGTGTATATGTCTTTTATGCTGGTGCTTGGGAGGCATAGATAAGAGCACCAGGATTTGAAAGTCAGTGTTAGCTCTCTAGTGAGTTCAAGGTCAGTCTGGGCTAAATGAGATGCTGTTTTTAAGAAGAATGAAATCACATAACATATTTGTAATTCTTTGTAGCCTTTCAGATTCTCTCTGTCACTTAGAAATGTGCCCCTAAGGTTCATCTCCTTTTCACTGACCTAGCTCATTTCTTACCAGCGTTGTGTGGCACTCCACTCTTTGAACATTTCTATACTATATCTACCCCACCCCACCCCCACCCCCGCTCCCACAGAAGGATATTTTGGTCGCTTCTTGACAGGGCAGGATGCTATGTAGTATAGCATGAGAAGTACAGTAAGACATGGTGGTGTAACATTATAAAACACAGGCAGGGGGATATCAAATCTCATATTAGCTTGAGGTAAATAGTGAGGCCTGTGGAATATGGCAGAGAGGCCATTCTAAACTTTTCATGGGTATGTTTCTGTTCATAATCTCAATATTTATACTGGTTGCTTTAAAATGTATTTAAATCTCAAGGTGAAGAGTGATACAGCACTTGGTTTCTGGAAGTGCAGTTATGGAAGAGAGCATCTGATGGGTCCAAACGGTAGAGCAGCACAGAGATTTGAGGAGATGAGTGCTGTGTCACTTGGAGCTCATGGCTGCTGTGGGAGGTGGTAAATCACACACCATTGTTAGATTTCAACTTGTGGCTAATGGAAATGAATGTCCAGTGTGAAGATCTGGATTATTGTCACTGATCTGTAGGGTGGTACTTGGTAAGTCCTCTCTCGCTCACTGTTGTAACCCAGTTGTTGAGAAGTTACTTGATTTGGCTTAATTACAGATACCTGGGTTAAGATGGCATTTATTAAGCAATATTTCCCATTAAGATTGGCCACCAAAGTGAACTAGCTTCCTCTTTACGTGGTTCATGTCAATGGAATATTTTTAGCATTTCCTGTTACATAAAAGTAAAATTCTTAGGGCCAGGCGTGGTGGCGCATGCCTTTAATCCCAGCACTCGAGAGGCAGAGGCAGGTGGATTTCTGAGTTCGAGGCCAGCCTGGTCTACCAAGTGAGTTCCAGGACAGCCAGGACTATACAGAGAAACCCTGTCTCGAAAAACAAAACAACAACAACAATAACAACAACAACAAAGTAAAATTCTTCAGGACATAAAATAATCTGATTCAATACTCAGAGATTCCAATATTTCAAAGATTGTAATAGCATTGAATTATTAAGAGTGCTTGTGTGTGTGGACATGTGTTTGTCTGTAGGGGGTTGGGGAGGGTAGGTGGATGGTTGTGGGTGTGTGTACACATATCTTTGTGAATTCACTGAGGCCAGAGATCATCACGTATCCTGTTTGATTATCCTTCCCTGCATTATACCTTTGAGGAGCAGTCTCACCCTGAACTGTAGCTAGGCTCATGAGCTCCTAGGATCCTCCAGTGTTGGCTCCCTACCACACAGGTGTAACACAGATGTGTGCAGCTAGTTGTCCTTGGAGTCTTACACAGGTTCTGCTGATCCAGATTCAGTTGCTTATGCTTGTGCTGCAAATATCTGAGCCTTTTTTTACCTTCTAAATTGTATTCTGTGTTAGAACAGTTGGCTATGTAATAGATTATAACAGTCAAGAAACATGGTTTAGGTCAAGTGTCAGCCATAATTCAGATGCATGGCCTTGAGAAGGTATGTCACTGTTGAATAAGCCAACCCGCTTAGGAAATCAAACTGAATGTTGTGTGAAATAATGTTTATCAGGACAAATATGTGTCTTGTTTCTACACAAATTACACAAAGTAACTGGCCTTATGTTCTGGAAAAGAGAAAAATAAGAATATTTTAAATAATTAGGAAGGTATCGTATATAGAAGTAAGTTTGTGAGAATAATTTTAAAAGTAGGAAGTGGAGTTCCACCCACCAGCCTGTTCCAACCACAGTCATAAAATTAAAACAAAACTGCCGAGAGGTTTCTCCTCTAATCCATGATATTAAAGGTATAAAGTTTCCCGTGTCTCCATGGCACTTATCACCGTTCCACCCTACGTACTGTTTATTGTTTATGATGTCATCATCTCTTTCAGCCTGTTCTTATTACAAAGGGCTGCTCAGGTTCAGGGATTATTCGTTCTGGAAGCACAATGACACATTTGCCATATTTATTGTGGTCATGTTGCCCCGCTCACTTGCACTGTCTTAAAATTTTAATAGGGAGCTTTAATTAACTTAATATTTTAATGCAAGTCTCACACCTTTAATTCTCTTGTCATAAGAAAAATTAAAACAGTAACCAGTTTAAATTCTTGGAGGGCAGGGGGATAAATGCTTGCTTTCTTGTTGGTTTGAAACTGTGAGCACCATGAGCCCTTTCCCATGTGTCAGGCCATATTAGGGACCTGTATTGAGTAATTGGTTCTTGTTGCTGTGACAAAATCCCTGACAGAATCTGCTTAAGGAAGGAGAAGTTGGCTTTGTCGCCTAGGTCAAGAGTGCAGTCCATCAGGTGGAAGGAAGAGATGGCAGCAGAGAGATCAAGGCTGCTGCTCACATTGTGTGCAGAATTATGAAGGACACAGAGATGAATGCAGCTGACTTTTTCTCTTTTCTTTGGTGTGGGACCTTAGCCCATGGGAGGGAGGGTGCTTGGTAATGGGATTCAACATGGGTCATATTATGTCAACAAAGCCAATGTAGAAACTTCCTTATAGATATGTCCAGGGGTTGTATCCTAGGTTATTCCAGGTCATGTCAACTTGACAATCAAGATTCATTGTCATAAACCCTAAGACCTAACAAGTATTATCCCATTAATAGGTAAAATCCTAATAAGGTTTTATGTCAGAACCACAGTACAGTCTATATTTTATACACAAATAAGAATGCAATCCTTTTTTAACATTCTCGGTTTTGTGTGTGTGTGTTTGTGTGTGTGTGTGTGTGTGTGTGTGTATGTATGTGTGTGATTGTGTGCCATGATGCATGTGTGATAGAGAGAGCTATTTCTCCGTCTCTACCATGTGGGAATTGAATTTAGGTGTTCATACTTTGCAGTTAGCATCTTTATTCATTGAATTGTCCTACCTTCCCAGGAAAACCATATTTCCAATATGAAACTTCTCTCAATAATGAAGAATGAAATGGATTTTTAAATAGGTTACTAGGTTCTAACATGATGCCTCTGATAAGTGGTACCTCCAAATAAAATTCAGAAAGAACCAGGAACTGTGTCTTTTTTTGTTGTTGTTAAAGACAGAGACAGACAGAGACAGGTAACTAGGTTTTGCAGCTCATGCACATCAGAGGCTGAAGTAGGATTGATGTCAGTTCAAGGGTAACCTGGCCACATAGTGGGGTCCTTTTTTATATTTCCTGTTCCTTTAAATACATCTCTTCTTTCTAGCTAATATTTCATAGGTGGTCCATCATGTTTTGAGATGAGATGTCTGTCATCCAGGGAAGAAGTTCATGTGTCCTTTTGATACTATAGCTGTGTTTGGAGGTTATAGACACTTTTGGATATAGAGTCTCTGGAAGGTATGGATCAGTGGGAGTCATGTCTTTGAAGTTAATAACTTGTCCTTAGTCCATTTCCTTCTCTCTAACCTTTGTATCTCCTTTTCATACATTCCTGAGACCATGGGGCCAAGGAACCTGACTGAGTATCCAGAACTGTGAGCAAAATAAGACTTCTTCATACGTTCCTCATGCAGCTTGTTGAATTTTTCACAGCAAGACAATAACAACTTGAAATAGAAAGCCGCTTCCATCAACAAAAGGGGTAAAGTTCTGTCTGAAGAGAGAGGCTATGCATGAGTATCTCAAAGGATTGGAATTAAGGAAATGTCCGGGGACGGGAGGGAGGGACAGAGTGTGTCAGTCTGAGCACTTGCTACACAAGCATGGGGACAATGCTTTGGAGGGCAGGCAAAAGGACTATTGGGCCTTGCTGGCTGCCATGTTGCTCCAAGTTCAGTGAGAGAACCTGTCTCCAGGGAATTAGGTAGACAGTGATAGCATGGGACACTTGATGTCTTTCTCTGGCCACTGCACATACATAGGACATGCTCAACCAGATTCATGTGGGTACATACACCACAGAGAGTAAGATACCCAAGTGTGGGTATGGGCTTCTCAAGGGAGAGTCTCCATTGTCTTAGCATTAACCACAAAAGCCAGCTAGTGACTCTCAAGTTACTTACCCCAAGATTTCTAGGAAGCTCCCTACCCCTCCCTTTTTCCTTTCTTTTTTATCAAAAGAAAAAGTAAGATTATGAGGTGTACTGTTGTTTTTAACCAGAGTCTTCCATGGCCTAGGCTGTCTTTGAATGACCTAGGCATTCTGATCTTTTAGTCCCTGCCTCTCCAGGTGCTGGTATTATCCGTGTACAGCACCATACCCAACCCATGTAATGCTTGGGATGGTGCCCCGATGTGCTGGGCCAGCGGCAATTGTTACCTATGATCCGCCTGACTTTGTTTTTTTTTTTTTTTTTTTTTCTTACAGTTTGCCTTTTTCTAAACAAAAAATTCTGTCAGCACAGAGCTCAGGCTCCTGCTGTCCTGCTCTGCCATTGCTCTCCGGCTGTCTGTCATCTTTCCTCTGGGAGCCTACAGAAATGTACAACACACAGCACCCTTTCATGGGAAAGGTCATGAGTAATGACCATTTTCCTAGTTTCTCCTTAAGAGTTTGCTTGCTCCTGGCAGCAGATGGTAGAGGGAAGGAAGGCACACTGGTGCTTTTTAATCCCTCAGTTCAAAGTTCTTGGAACATCATCTTCTTCTCAGTGTCAGACTAGAAGCCACCCCTCACTACAGAAGAGCCAGGACGAGTCCCCAGTGGGGAGGGGTTTCTATGGAACATTTCCAGCTCAGGGAATGAAGGCTTTGGATTGTGTTCAGCACCCGACTACAGCAGACTGCTTTTTATCCCTTTAGAGAGTCCCTGTTTGTCTGCCCTGTGTCAAGGGCTCATGTGCACCATGCTGATTTAGAGCTAACTGGGAAGATTAGAGACGCCTGGTATGGTGCTGTCAGCCAGACCCGAATCCATGCCTGCATTCCCTGACCTGACTGCTCAAAGAAGCTTACCCTCTGCTTTGCCTCACATTCAGCTCAACAAGAAAGCTCAGTGGACCTAGGCTTTTGTACCCAGGTCAGCTCCAGAAATAGTTCCTTTCACACTGGCAACAGAAAGCAAAACAAATCAAACAAACAAGAGAGTGGACACAGATGCTTTAACCCCGGGACAAAAGGTCATCATCCTCTGTCTCCCAGCAGTAGGGTTTCCTGTCACTCCTGAAGACCAGCCACCTGATTTCCTTCACCCCTGTGCCTATGAATTGGGCTTACTCGGTTGCTGCTCTTGGTTTTCACCCAGAGATATAAACAAGGGGTTCTTGTCCAGAAAGACAATCGTGTTAGGGACCTTGATTGTGGTTTCTACCAGCATGCACGGTGCCCTGCATTCTGTCATTAGTCCTGTGGAAATCAAGCACAGAAATGGATAACTCTTATCCCAGCAAAAAGGATCCAAAGTTAGGAGTTTTCCTCTGCTACGTAGTGAATTGGAGCACAGCACAGGGTAAATAAGATCTTGCCACAGATAACACTTAGAACGAATTTAGTGTTTGATGGACCCTTAGTGGGTAAGTCAGAATGAATTCTGGAATCTGATAGTTAGAATGGAAAAGTTCTTTTATACAGGTTTCTCTGTGATCTTAGGATTGTAGTAAGCTCACAAAAGGCATATGATGTTGTCCCAGGTTGTCTTAAGATCTGCCTAACGCTCCTATACTTTCTACTTTCTCTAAGATTTAAACGTTGGTGGATTATTAAAGACGTGTATAACACTTCCCCTATGTATGACATCTGAACAGATCTTTTTGAATGGAGGGGGTCGAGAAGTCACAGGTGCTAAAAGTACATGTGTGGAGGTTAGATAACAAATTTTGAGAGTTGAATCTCTCCTACTTTTCTGAACAGAACTTCTCTTGTGTCTGCTGTTCTGTGTATGTCAGATAGATGGTTTGCAAGGTTCTGGACAGTTTTCCTATCTCGGCCTCCCATCTCCCTGTAGGTAGGAGTGCTGTTACTACACATGTGGACTATTTCACGCAGCCTTTTCCTACATGTTCTCTGGATGAAATTCCGCCTGTCAGGTTTGGGTGGGTTTTATGCAGTGAGTCAACTTAATTACTCATAATTCAATCTTGGAATTTTATTCTCACCACCACATTCACATAGGCAGTTCCTATTGTCCCCAGCCTTTTCTCAGGTACATTTTTGATAATATGTCACAATAAAAACAAAACAGAACAAATGAAACTTTTTCTTTTCCTACTTCTGTGATGAATTGAAAATAAAACAGGCAAGTACATTCAATTAACAGTAATGAAAAGTCCAGTTTATCAGCAGATCCCAAGAGGGCATTCCGGGAATGATGGTTCATGTCTCTGATCTGGAGGCAGGAGCAGAGGATCTCTGTGAGCTTAGGTCTGTTTGATCTCCATAATCAGACCTATCCCCAAACAAACAAGGAAACAAGTAGAAATCCAGTGCTGGGGTGCACTGAAAACTTTGTCAACTGAAAGGTTTTCTGAATTATCTGTGCACTCTTGGTGTGTGGTGATTGCCACACACAATAATAAGGAAAATTCCGTATAGATAATTGGTCATCAATTTTTAAGGTTTTATAATGATTAAAAATTATGTATCCAGTGTCATGAATTTTTATATCTCTTAAATTCTAAATTGGCAATTTATAATTTTTTCCATCCATGGTCAGGTACAGAATGATAGAATGTATGCCTTTGGTGGGAATTAATGTAGCCATTACTCTTCATCTTTAAAATTCTTTGTGGCTAGAACATTATTTGCAGTTCAGTCTCTGCCAGCTTAGAGATGTAAAATACTCTGTTAATAATTATAGTCGCCATGCCCTGCCTAAGATGTTTTTCACTTTGACCCTGCCTGGGTAACTGCTATTTTGCTCTCTGCTTTTATGAATTCATTTGTTTTAGTTCTACATATAATTAAGAACATGCAGTGTTTGTCTTTCTGTGCTCGATATATTTAATTAAGTTGAGTATTCTTTAATTGTATCCATGCTGTTGTAAATAGTAGGAATTTCTTTTTAAAGGTTAAATAGTATTTCATTACATATATTCAACATCTTTTAAAAATCTGTTTGCCTTTTAACTTTACAGTTTAATGAAGGTTTTTTTTTTCTGTTTTTTTTTGTTTTGTTTTTGTTTTTGTTTTTTGATATACGGTTTTTCTATATTACCCCGGTTGTTCTGGAATAAAGTTTCATTAAAAAAAAAGATTTAGTTTATTATTAAGTATGCCTATATATATGTATATGCCATATGTATGCTGATGTCCCAGAAGTACAGAAAAGACTGTCAGATCACCAAGACCTAGAGTTACAAACTGCTGCGAGCTACCTGATATGGCTGTTGAGAACTAAACTGAGGTCCTGTGTAAAGAGTAATATTTGCTTTTAACAGCTGAGCCATCTCTCCATCCCTATGTAGTTTAATTTACAATTTTTATTTTCCAGATCTATAACCCAGTAAATAATTTACAGGATCTTAAAAGTTTTCCTTTAGTACAAAGCACTTTACAGGACTGGTCTTTTGTGACTCGTTTGTCTCTTCTCCTCCCAGAACTGTATTCTGGTCTTACAGCCCTCCATAGCAAGGTTACAGGAATCAGGGCCCAGTGAGGAGGCTCGCTGATTCATACGGTCCTGCCAGATCTGATGCAGAATCTTCCCAGTTCCCATGCAGTGATACTCAGTTTTACCTTATTCAAGAACAGGGTGTTAGGCACGGGAGAGGAAAAGTACAACTTAACATCCTTAGGATACTTTCCCATCACTGCCTCTAAACAAAGTCTTGTCAGCAAAGCAGTGAGTCCTCTAAAGACTGAGGCTTCTCAGCCATTCCATATTCCTCAGTTAAGAATTCTTTGTTTAGCTTTGTATCCCATTTTTAATAGGCTTTTCTTTGGTGTAACTTTTTGAGTTCTTTGTCATCAGGGAAATGCAAATCAAAACAACCGTGTGATTCCACCTCACACCAGTCAGAATGGCTAAGATCAGATGACAGCAGATGCTGGTGAGGATGTGGAGAAAGGGGAACAAACACTCCTCCACTGTTGGTGGGATTTCAAGCTAGTGCAACCACTCTGGAAATCAGTTTGGCAGTTCCTCAGAAAATTGGACAAAGTATTACCTGAGGACCCAGCTATACCACTCCTGGGCATATACCCAAAAGATGCTCCAACCTATAATAAGGACACATACTCCACTATGTTCATAGCAGCCTTATTTATAATAGCCAGAAGCTGGAAAGAACCTAAATATCCTTCAACAGAGGAATGGATACAGAAAATGTGGTATATTCACACAATGGAGTACTATTCAGCTATTAAAAACAATGACTTCGTGAAATTGTTAGGCAAATGAATAGAACTAGAAAATATCATCCTGAGTGAGGTAACCCAGTCACAAAAGAATACACATGGTGTGCACTTACTGATAAGTGGATATTAGCCCAAAAGCTCAGAACACCCAAGATACAATTTATAGACCACATGAAACTCAAGAAGAAGGAAGACCAAAATGTGGATGCTTCAGTCCTTCTTAGAAAGGGGAACAAAATACTCATGGGAAGTAGAGAGTTGGAGGGACTTGGGAAGAAGAGAAGAGGGGGAGGGGAGAGGGGGTCAGGCGCAGTTATGTGAGGAGACATAGATAATATACAGAGGGTCAGAAATTTGAACAGAGGTGTGTAGCATTGGGGTATAGGGAACTGGGGGTAAACACCAGCAAGTCCCAGAAGCCAGGAAAGCAAGATGTTCCCAGGACCCAAAAGGGATGAGATTAGCTGAAATGCCCAACAAAGGGGAGGGAGAACCTATTGAGACCATATCCAGAGGTTAGGCATGGCCCCCGGTTGGGGGATGGGACCGCCCACCCATCTCTAATTTCTTAACCCAGAAGGGCTCCTGTCTAAAGGAAATACAGGGACAAAGTGTAGAGCAGAGACTGAAGGAATGGACATCTAGAAACTGCCCCCGTGGGGATCTATCCCATATGCAGACACCAAACCCAGACACTATTGAGGATGCCAAGAAGTGCTTGCTGTCAGGAGCCTGTTATAGCTGTCTGCTGACAGAGCCTGAAAAATACAGAGGGGGATGCTTGTAGACAACCATTGGACTTAGCATGGGGTCTCCAATGGAGGTATTAGGGGAAGGGCTCAAGGAACCAATCAGGAACCCTCCCCCCATCCCGAGCTCCCAGGGACTAAACCACCAACCAAAAAGTACACATGGAGGGACCTATGGCTCCAGCTGCATACGTAGCAGAGGATGGCCTTGTTGGACATCAGTGGGAGGAGAAGCTCTTGGTCCTGGGAAGGCTTAATTCCCCAGTGTAGGGGAATGTCAGGGCGGGGAGTTGGGAGTGGATAGGTGCGAGGGAGAGCATCCTCATGGAAGCAGGGGGAGGGGTGATGGTAGAGGGATGTTCCAAACAGGAAACTAGGAGAGGGGAGAACATTTGAAATGTAAATACATAAAATATCCAGGAAAAAAATCAAAAATCAAAAAAAAAAAAAAAAGGAAGACTGGGGTATTTAACTTCTGTCCCTTAGATTAGCTCAGCTAATTTAGAGTCAATAGGACTGAGAAAGGGAGTTAAGTATCTAAAGAATGCAATACACATAAGTAAGAAGTGCAGTTAAAAGTAGCAAGGAGGAATCTTTATGCCCTTAGGAAAATGGTGAAGTTTTCTGGCAATGAAGCCTTGAGTTTTTCAATGGTGAGAGTAGAAAGTTCCCTTCTGTAGACTCTAGAAAGCGTCTGTGTAATGGCAGGGATGGGTTCTCAGAATGTTGGTTAGTGTTGGTTTGCTCACATTACTGAGAGACACAATCGAATTCGAAGATTCTTATACAATTAAAATATTATATGTGAACCAATACCTGATAAGCCTGTGCTTGCTACCTGTTGGTTTGTATGCAATATGTGTGCGTACATGTGCAGGCCAAAGAACAACCCATGCTTCCCCAAGCTCCATTCCCTTTGTATCCTTAAGCAAAGTTTCTCAGTAGCTCGGGACTCACAAAATAAACTGGGCTGTCCGGCTGGCTCGTGAACCCCTAGAATCTACTTGTCTCTGCATCCCCAGATCAGAACATACTTTATGTGGATATTCAGGATCAAGTTCAAGTCCTTCTGCTTTCAAGGGAAGTACTTTGCCAACTGAGGCATCTCTATATACCAATTGATATTATTTTTACATTTTGAAATTTTATACAAAAATTAAATATATTTTCAAAGAATATTTACTATATTTTAAGTTTGTTATAAAAGTATATACCTACAAGACTATTTACATCATGTAAAAATGATTTGCTTTGTGTTTTTTTTTAACCCGAACATCTGTAGATTAATCAATCGATTTAAATTTTGAGAATTCATATAATTTTGTTTCTGAGGTCATTGTACAATACTTGGTATTCCTTCTGACATAGAATAGCCATAGTAGTGACAGCTTGTTAGGACATTGTCCTTAGCATCTGAGTGGATTTAATACTGAATGCAGCTTATCAGAAGAAAGGCAGTCAAACCGAGAAAGTGATTAAGTCAGCCACTGGGCATCCTGTCACATCTTTGCCTGACAAGCTTTCTTACCAAAGCAGAGGTGCTTAAGAAGCCACAGAGAAGTGACACGCATGTCAGGGGGAGATCCAAGCCATCACTCCCTTTGCCTTGGGCATGTGCACTTTCTGAAGAAGTGGGATTCCCAGCCTGAGACCTTTTAGTAAGCAGTGATAATCCGCAAGGATTGAGGCAGTCATCCTGGACTAGAGAGTTCCTTTCAGCGCTGAGACATCTGACTGCTGTTCACATCTGAATGGCTTCCACGTCTTTTTCTAAAGCATTGGGGGCTAAAGCTAAGTCCTATACCCTTTTAAGTATGTGGCCAACTTAACCCGGGGTCTATCAAGGCTTCAGGGTGATTAGAGTAGTTGTGTAGGCAAGAGAGAGAGGACATATCTCAGGGACGGGGGTTGGGAATCGACACACTGAGCAAAGCTCTCAGGTGTAGACCAGACTGCTCACTTGTTTGTTCTCTCTCTCTCTCTCTCTCTCTCTCTCTCTCTCTCTCTCTCTCTCTGTGTGTGTGTGTGTGTGTGTGTGTGTGTGTGTATGTGTATGTGTGTGTTTGAGTCACTAGTAAGAATTTGTTTTCTCCTGCTATAGCATGTGTGTCTTTACTTGTTATCTTACAAGTCTCTCCACTTGTTTTTGAGAGGGTCTCTGCATCAGCATCCTGACTCAGTCAGATGGGTAGCTGGTGGGTCTAGGCATCCTCCTATCTGCCCTTAGCCCTTTCAAACACGGCTTACAAGTGCTCACTACAGTCCCTGTATATTTTACATGGGTCCTGGGGATCCGAACTCAGATCTTCATGCTTGTGTAGCAAGAACTTTACTTAGTGAGCCATTGTCCCACCTTTCCAGCCCACTAGCTCTCTGATCTTGGTGACATATAAGCCTTACATCCTAAATGTAGACTTGTCCACAGAGACACTGAGTACCACCATGTGCCAAGCTAACCTTTATACTCTCTAGGAGTGTTCAGACACTTAAGTATCGATCCCTCAGTTATTTAGGACCATGACTTCATTAATTTGTAGCTGTGTAATGTGGGATCAATTAGGTCAGATTTTCCCTTTGTAATTAATCCTAATTGCCTAAACTAGAATGTGGCCAATAAATGTCTCTCCTAGTAATCCTGGGTAGTCCTGCTTGAGGCTTCTCTATCCCATGTGGTTCTGACAGGTCTGTCCCGTGGTACTGCTCATTAGACATGAACTACTGTCTGTGAAATAGACCCTGTTCATAGGACTCTCCATCTTAAAATTACTTGTACTCCAGTTTGGAAAGAGAGTTAGCTGTCAGCTATTAGCCAACATTGTGTCCCAAGTTGACTTAGGACGTCTTCTTAACTAGTTGAATTTTCCGTTTTTTTTTTTTCCTTCCCTCGGGATCATGGTCTCGCTGGGTAGCTCTCACCAGCCTGGACGTTGCTATGTGTTCTAGGCAGACCTTGAGTCTGTAGCCAACCTTCCTGCTTTTGCCTCCCTCGGGGCTGAGTGACTATCCCCTGATTTTTCTTTTAAATTCTAACACATGAATTGTGGAATATAAAACAGCTTGCACGCATTATTGTGGGAACACCCTATTACCACAAGCACACACTTGTTATACATTTTGGAACAGATTATTTTGTAATAATTACAAAGGGGAAAAGATGAAAGTAAATAAAAACTTAACAGTCAATGAGAAATAAATTCAAGAAAATACAAGTCAAAACTCTTCATTTTCAATCCATTTATCCTGCATAGGATGAATGCCAAAACTTTATGTCTAGAGGCATCCATCCTGGGAACTTTGGTTCTTAGCAGTATTCAGAGTGGGATTTTGTGTTCCCTGATGACAGTTCTACCTCTCCTGGTACCTGTGTGTGCTTACAGAAGAGAGGTGAAGACGCCTTTGCTGTCCTCAAACTCAGTATGGTCGTTGTGGGGGAGGATGGATTGGTGGATATGTACCAAAAAAAGGTGTGTTTACATGTGATAAAGTGTTTTAGCATTTAAGATTGCACTGGGGACAACAGAAGGTCTCTAGGTTTAAAAATAAGTCTGTGAGGGAGATAGCAAGACCTGTGTGCCCTCTCTAAATTTCTTCTGGACCTCATCATCAACAATCAATTCACAGTGGGGGTTAAAAGGTTGATCACCTTGAGCGGTCTGCCAATTTTCTCTGGGGTCACTGCCTGAAGAATCCAATTCCATGCAGGAATTCTGAGCAGTCTTTCTCTCAGGGGTTGTTTAGAAACAGACACCTCACTGAGCAGTTCTATGTTAATGGCTGCGTCTGTAGATTTGGAGGGACTCAAGGAACTTTTCATGCAGTTTAGTCATGCTAGAGAAGGAGATGCTGGTGCCCTTTGAGTATATCAGAAGATAGCAACCTCTATGCCCTAGCTTTGAGGCAATCTCTTTAGGGACTAGTGATCATTTATTGTCTCTGTCTCTCTGTCTATGAGAGAGAAAGTGTGTGTGTGTGTGTGTGTGTGTGTGTGTGTTTAGTGTAGGATTGTTTGGCCCTCTGCATTGGTATGTAGGTTTACTTGTGTCTATATGTGTCCATGTATGTGCAGAGACTAATGGACTTCCCTGCCATCATTCCTCAGAATCTATTCAACTTGATCTCATCTATCTGCTTTGGAACTCAAGTAGGCTAGACTGACTGGCCAGGGAGCCCAGAAATCTTGACCGTCATGTGCCCAGCATTTGAATTACAAATACACACCACCACCCTTGTTATTTTCTTAAGGTACATTCTGGGCATGCGACTTACGTCTTCATTGTTAAGTGATAAGCACTTTACTAAGTTGTATGCCCCACCCCCACTCATCATTCTTGAAGGGGTCCTGCAGTAGGAGGAACTCGTCCCTTCCATTTGTACAGATGTCACAGTGTGAGGGCCTATCATCCACACAACCATGTGGGAAAAAAAAATGGGTTTTCATTTTAGCAGATGCCTTGGTGGTAACTGGTCGGCAGCATGCTTTTTCCCCCCTTCCATATTGGCTTGTTGCTACAGGGTCTGGTGCTAGCAGATTACAACTCTGTAGCTAGTCATTTTCGATTTACTTGAACCTATTTCTCCAGTCTACTGAGCTTTCCCGGGCTAGCATCAATTCAGACACCTCGCAATTCCTCAGAATCTCTATCCCCATCAGATGGTTCGATCTCTGAGAAATTTAGCCTGAGGCGTTTAGACAAAAAAGAAATATTGTGGCTGGGGAAGCATTCAAGTTAGAGGAGGCAGCCAGGGCTGTTTTATTACTTAGGCCTGTGTCACCTGTGATGACCCATGAGAGCAGAGAATATTGATCGCTTGTCACTCAAGGCAGTCAGCAGATTGCATTGACAAAGCTTGGCAGGTCTCTAATAGCAGGGTTGCTGGCCTTGGCTGCGGCTCAGGGGAGAACTCCACAGGCCCTATTACTAGGCAGCTTTTAACTCTTACACGGACACAAGCAAGGACGCGATTTCACATTTCACAGCTACAAATGATTCTTCCTGCTCCCCTCATCCCCTTTATAATTTCACCTCCCCCCCACTTTACTTCTGGCTTACCATTCCCCTCCAGTGATCCCTGCTCTCCCCTCCTCCTCTGTTATATTGTCAAGGCAGTAGTGTTTTTCCGTTCTGTATGTGCACATGCGGATAAGCATTTGCATGCATGAGTGTGTGTGTGTGTGTGTGTGTGTGTGTGTGTGTGTGTGTGTGTGTTTAGGCCAGAGGTCTTCCCTGATCTTTCTCTGCATTATTTATATGTCGAGGCAAGGTCTCACTTGAACCCAGAGTTTGATGATTCAGTTAATCAAGCCAATCTGCTTGTTTTCCAGAGTCCTGTCTACTTCCTGCATGCTGGGATTATAGATGAGATTCTATGCCTACCACCCGCATTTATCTGGGTGCGAGGTCGCTATACTCTGTTCTTCATTATCCCATGGCAAGCACTTTATTCACATTTACACATGCACATATACCCTAGAACCACACAGAGAGACAGAAATGATAATTGGATTTCACTAAAACATAAATTAACACATGCAAAGCTAGTAGCATAGAAGAATTTATCATCCATCCATCCATTCATCCTGCCTTTTTCCCTGCCTTCTTATATATCTAAAGGCCCAAGAAGACAGGATAAAAATTATTATGTAGGTCAACCTTATGGGACTCAGTGGCACTCCCAGAGGCAGAAGTGTGAAATTACAGCAAATGTCTGTGGACCTATTAATATTCTATGACACTTCCAGCCACTTTGAATTAAAATACTTATCTGTGAAAGGTTTTATAATTCATATGACCCGAAATAATTCTCACCTAATTAGATTTTGTCAACTGAATAATTCTGTCTCGTGTTGCTTCCACAGAATAATTTAAGCACTGTATTTTATTCTCAGAATAGCTGTAAATGTCAAATTAATTTTGTTGACATGATCAACATGTAGAGGAGCTACTTGGCAGACTTGTTTGTCAACTGAATATATTATGGTTCCCCTCAAAATATGTAGCTTGATCAGACTTAGCTGCCTTTTGCAGGTTGTTGTTTCCTAAAGAGACATCTCTGGCTTGGTTACAGAATGGCTCAGGCTAGACTGGAGACACAGCTCAGTGGTTAGGAGCACTTGCTGCTCTTGAAGAGGATTGTTACACCCATGTGAGGCAACTCACAACTGCCTGGAACTCCAGCTCCAGGGTATCCAGTGCCCTTTTCTGGCTTCTTCAGACAACTTCATTTGTACACACACATATATACAATTAAATATAGAAACAAAATATTTTTTAAAGAGTGACTGCAATATTTATGCCTGTATGGTTAAGCTTTCTGAAAGCAGTAGATGTTTCTTCTGTTATAATTCTGCACAGAGCATCTTTCCCCTGCAGAGTTAGCTTTCCGTCATGGCAATCCTGGATCCTATGTAATTGCCTCCATGTTTATTATTATAGACCCTGTAAATGCCACGGATTCCTTAGTTTACACAGGCTACATATAAATCATTCCCGAGCCGTCTCATGTTTCTTTGGACCATTCTTTCATTCAGAGTCTGTTCTAGCTTCTCTTCTGTTGCTGTGATAAGACACCCTGACAAAAGGAGCTTGGGGGGGGGGTGAGGAGGATTTATTTGGCTTACAATTCCAGGTCACAGTCCATCTGTGAGGAAAGGGATGAATGGTGCTTGCTGGATTGCTCTCTGGCTTACTGCCTGTTTTTTGCTTTGGTAGTCATCTTATAAAGCTGAGGACTGCCCTTAGTATATGTTCACTCTGATCACTGTACCAATAAAGACACAAGTACCTCTGATATTTGCAGGGTAAAAGAATACTTGTTGTCAATCCTGAAAATATCGTAGATGTTACTAAATACACTTTATGGCGGCTAGAGAGAGAGAGAGAGAGAGAGAGAGCTCATTTGACCAAATCGTTCCACGTAGCTACGAGGACATGGGTTCAATCTCTTGATACTCACATAAAACAAGCTGGTATGGTAGCACACATTCAGATCCAAGTACAGAGATAGGAGCATCCCGGCAGCTCACTGGCAATCCAGCTCCAGACCAATGAAAGTGCCTGTATCAATAAACAGACAACAATAACAACAAAAATAAGACGAAGATCCTTCTTATCCATCTGACATGGGCCTCTGACCTTCATATATGCAGTCACATGTGTATATGAGCATCTGCACACATCCATGCACATCCATGCACATTAACGTAAACAAAAGATAAATGTTTGAACAAGAATGACCTGTGATTGCATGCCCTAAGCTATGACTTCAGGGTTTTTTTTTTTTTTTTTCTGTGTGACAGAAGTGAAGATGAAAGGCAGTCTGATAGTAAATCTGCCTGATGCAGAGAGATTACCTTCATATCAGATGATAGTGGGAGGGTGATTCCCAAGGACCTGAAGTGGCAACAGCAGTTCAAATCTAACAGCCTGATGTGTGGAAGAGATGGATATGGTACTCTGTGTCCGGAGCTAAAAGCACGTTTATTTATGTAGTTTTTGTGATATATTTGCCTATATACATGTTGACATGTTACATATAAGACTCATATGCATGTATGTACATGTGGTGTAAAAAGGTTGGTATCAGGTTCTCAAGTGTCGTCATTAATTGCTTCCCGTCACATTTTTTTTTTTTCAGGTCCTCTTCACTCAACTTGAATTTGAGACTAACTGGGTAGTCTCCAGGGATCCATAGTTTTCTTGGCCGTAATGTTAGGTACATAAACCACCATGTCTGGCTTCCGCATAGATGCTGTAATGCAGACTGGGCCCAGGTCTTCATGCTCGCACTGTCAGCACTTTACCAAATAATCCATCTTCCAAGCTCTTTAAAACTGCAACTTGATGATATAGGCAGAGGCTGTGAGAACACAGTTCGACCCCAGCTTGTGTGAACGAGGCTGGCAGAGCATTCCGTCTTCAGCATATGCAGTGAAAGTTATCAAGGTGTGGGAAGAGAGTGGGAATCATGTCCTATTAGAAATGGTTGAGGAACTTAGCCTGGAGTGCTATATGATAAGTGTCTTTAATAATTTAAAGGACTGTCATGTAGAAGAGGAATTGGACTTATTCTAAAGGTTCCCAGAGGATGGAAAGGGATACTATGTGTAGAAGATGCAGGTAGATCCAATAGAAGAGGAAGAACATTCTGGTAATTTCAGCTGTCCAAAAGAGGGATGGGCATTGTTTGGAGGACTTAAGCCACTGAGAATATAAAAGACAGATCTGACCTTATGTCCATGAGGAGGACAGGATCCAGTGGTCTTACCTGGTACATGTACCTGTATATCTGTTAGTTGCCTGAACAAATAATCATTTTCTTACTAATATTTACAGAGCCCTAGATAGACTCTAAGGGAACACAGTGGAGAAACATAGTCCCTTCGCTCTGTCTTTCTTGGTCATTCTTCACCTCAGTGTTTGAGTCAGCGTCTCTCCCTGTACCTGGAACTTACCAGGGCCAGCAAGCCCTATGGCTATGCCTGTCTCTGCCCCCCAGTGCTGAGGATATAAGCACATACAACTGTGCAAGGTAGATTCTTCTGATCTTAAGACAGAGCATTAAGATTTCACTGCAGTATGTCATAGATTGAAGTGTCTCCTCAGCCCCTATAATATACATTTTTTACTTGTAAACTATTTTCTATACATAACTTATGGCAATAAAATATATAACAAATGTATGTGTATTTACAATATATACAAAATATATTTACAAAATATATAACAAATGTATGTGTATAAAATAGAGTGGCTACTAGTTTTTGTAGGTAGAATCATAAGGTGTCTGATAACTCTGAAAATTGGCTTTTGTAAATAAAAATCTGAATTTAGTTAATGGAATGGTCAGTATACAGAAGAAGAATCCTCTTGACTGATGTTGACTTTAGACAGTGTTAGTATTAGAGCCGTTGTGGCTCTTACAGAGGACCAGAGTTCAGTTCTCAGCACTCAATAGATGATGCTTCACACCTGCCTGTAAGTCCACCTCTGTGAGATTCCCTCTTTCCACTTCTGAGGATACTGTGTCAAAATGTAAAACACACACACACACACACACACACACACACACACACAATTAAAAATAAAATCAGTCTTTTAAAAAAAAAAGACAAAATGAAAGTAAGATTTCTGTGAGTTATGTGTAGTTCCTCTGATCGCTTGTCTGGTTTTGTGTGGCATGTGCATGTATATGTGAACAGAGGGAAAGACATTAGAAAAAAATAGTTACCTGCTTCCAGGATCTATTACATAAATCTTATTATTAATCCTGAGTGAGTAAGAATGTACCCATATAAAAATAAAATGTTTTCTCTAGCCTGTCTGGATTCCATGCCTGAAATGTTGATTTGCTAATACCTGGAACTTCCAAATTAAATTTTATGGTGTATGGATGATTTATTGTAATCTCCTACAAGGAAATTCATCTTAAAAAGTTATTCAGAGCCATTCTGTGCTGGGGAGGAGGAAACACTGCTAATGGGAAGCAGCAGTCAGCCAAAGACGAGGGGCTCCCTCGAGGACAGAGGAGAGCCTTAACTTGTTGAATGTGTTTTTAAAATATCCGCAGATACAGCTAGACTCTTAGTACTTTACTTCTGGTTTTAATGATAGAATTCCCAAAGGCCTAAAATTGTGCCAAACAGTCTGAACTGTGTCTGAAGTTCAAGAACAATCCACAGCGGGTCTAAAGACTTTAATCCTAGTTGGAAACTTTGAATGAGAAAGCTGGCCTTTTAGTTCTGCGTTCCTTTGACAAAACACCCCCTTCTCTTTATATAGCCCTTAACCAACAACAGACTGCATGATTCTCTCTACTAAAGCATCTTTATAGAAGGTCACTCTCAAATCCCTTAGTTGCATAATTGAGTCATATTTTTGTTCCTTATTTCTCATCTATGTAGTGGCTAGTCAATTTATCCAATGGCTGCAAGCACTGGGAATACTTTAGAAAATTGGGCACAAGTACTCTTTTACATTGTTGGTCTCCTAGCCTTCTGGTATTGTTTAATTTTCTTTTCTCCAATGTCATGAAATCACTAAACCCTGAGTAGTTAAACCTTTGATAGTTAATTCATTGACGATTGTGCCCACACTCTTGGTTTACTTATTAATCAATTTCCATGATACTTTCTGGATGTTTACAATTGGCAACACTTTTGAGTTGTCTTTTTGGAAGGTTAATATTTCCTACCAACTTAATAGTATTTATAATCACCTAGGAGATAACCTTTTGGGAGAATATGTATATTATATTGGGAAGACCCTGATCCTGGGCTGTACCATCCTATGATATAGGGTCTTCAACTAAATTAAAATGCCAAAGTTGAGCACTCATGTCTCTCTGCTTCCTGACTGCAGATGCAGTGTGACATCAAGCTCCCCCACCTTGAAGAATTGCACCCTCAAACTGAACCAAAATAAACCCTGACTTCTTTAAGTTGCTTCTGTTAGATATTCTTCTAATTAATAATAATAATAAACTAATGTATTATCTAACAATTCCATACCTTTAGTGAGTACTCCCAGAACTTGAGAGTGTTTTCCCGCCATGCCCTTTCTATGTGGGTACCTCCTGCAGTTAGAAAACCTTCAACTCAAGTCCATCTCCATGGTGGGGAAGGCTCTGCCATGTGAGTATTTTTTTTAAAGAAAAGAATTCCAAGGTGACTTGCCTCTGTCTACTTTTCCAGATAATTAGCACTCATTCCTGACGTTCTCAAAGACATCTTCAAAGAATGCTCCTGTGTAGCATATACAAGTACATGATGTATATGGATTATGTGGTAATGTACGAGGGCTGCTGTGTCCCTCCTTATTTTTAACAGCTCAAATAAGGTATGCTAGCACATAATGAACAGGTCCCAGTTCATTTTTATTGCAATGTACCTCCACCTCTGAAAGTAGTAACACAATTGAGAAAATGAAGAGAGTGATCACTGCAAAGGTTTTCTCCTGAACTGTTGTACTTCTTCCCTTTCTTTGCTTGCTGTCTATGCCCAGCGTAGCCTTTCCTCAGTCATTCATGGAAGTCTAGACTTCTGCATAGATGTAATCATGGGGCCGGGCGTGGTGGCGCACGCCTTTAATCCCAGCACTCGGGAGGCAGAGGCAGGCGAATTTCTGAGTTCCAGGCCAGCCTGGTCTACAAAGTGAGTTCCAGGACAGCCAGGGCTATACAGAGAAACCCTGTCTCAAAAAACCAAAAAAAAAAAGATGTAATCATGGAGATGTATGTTTGGAGGGTCTGGTTTCTTTCACTCACTTTAAGTATTCTTTAATCCATGCAATGGTTATATAAACACAATCATGGAGTGTGCATGTTTTTTTGTTTTTTCTTTCAGTCTGCCTAATTGAGATTTATTTGTTTGGCAGCATGCATAGTTTATCCATTCTTGTTTAGTACTGTCCCCTTCTCTGGATATAGACTATTGGTTTCTTTATACATTTGCTGTTGGCAGTCATGTGAACTGTTCTTGTTTGCGTTATAAGCAACTGTGAACATTTGCATGGATAGCCTAGTTGAGGATTGACTACATAATATTTCAGGTATATGATTATGTTTTATGAAACTGTGGGGTTAGAGGGCTGGCTCAGAGGTGAAGAGCACTTTCTGGGGGTTGAGAGCACTGACTGTTTGTCCTCAAGTCCTGAGTTCAATTCTCATCAACCACGTGGTGATTCACAACCATCTGTTATGGGATCAGATGCCCTCCTCTGGTGAGTCTGAAGATGGTGTACTAATATACATAAAGTAAAGAAATCTTTTTTAAAAGGAAGAAAAAAGATAAAAGCTTGCAGAGGTTTCCATCTGATTGGTCGGTCCCAGCACTGTCAGCATGTCAAAAGGCAGAAAGTGTGCACCTGTCACAAAACCACTATCCCAAGCCCTCTCCTCCTCTGCCCTCCTTCTCTCTCCTCTTCCTCCCCCTTTGTCCCCCTTTCTTCCCTTCCTTCTTCCTTCTCTTCTTTCCTTCATTTCCCTCCTGTGTTCACCACAAAAACAGACTGGATCCCCTTTGGAATAGCAAGCTAAACTATATATACCCTTTCTTCTTCCAGATGCTTTTCATCAGGGTATTTGATCAGAAAGTTTTTGATCACAAAACATTATTGGTAATAGTGTAGCTAATACATCCAACCTCATTTTGTTCTGTCACCTCCTAAAGTTTCCAGTACCTCTTGATAAAAGATCTGGGGGTGATCATAGTATTACCAAGCACTGGTAAGTGACCAGATTGACACCTTAAGTATACATGGTGCTGTTAGATGGGATAATGATGCAGTGTAGCCTATTGTTTCATTAGTGTGTCAGTCAGTTTGGCCAGTGAACAAAAGCCCTCAAAGGTAACTTTGGGAACACTCTAGAGCCAAACCTTAATATCTTCCTCAGTCAATCACATATTCAAAACATTTGCTCTTTCAAAAAAAATTGTAGTTTTTTATTCTTAAGGTTTTTTTTTAATAGACATGACACCATCCTCAGCTAATATATACAATATTTGTTTTCAGCTTATAACCTGTAGTTTTATTCTCTTAATAGTGTCATTTAGCTAGGGATGGTGGTACATACCTGTAGTCCCAGCACTCAGGAGACAGAGTCAGGAGGATCACCCAAGAGTTCGAAGCCATCTTGCTTCGCATAGTTTCAGGCCATTCGTGGATAGGTAACAGAAACAGCTCCCACGATTTCTCATAGATTTTGTTGGTGAGACTTCAGTAGTCTGCTTTTACTGCTCATTGTTTTGTATCATGCCCAAGGCACAGTGTACCACCCAGTGCTGTAGCATTTCCTCTGTGCCTTCTTCTGGAAGGCTTGCAAATCTAACTATGATAGTTTAGATATGTGATCCAGCTGGAATTAAATCCTTATAGGAGATAAGATATGAAATGAATTAATTTTCTCTGGTCTATTTCTGTGTCAGTGTTCCAGCACCATATGTTGAAAACAGACATCCTTTTTCCATGGAATAATATTGGTGTCTTTGTAATAACAAAGAAAAAAAATCCAGAGTCAACATGTGTGTTGGCTTAATTTTATAGTCTTTTTTAAAAAGATTTATTTTTATGTGCATGAATGATTGTATGTATGTGTGTACTTATGTATGTGTGTATACCCACATGCGTACCTAGTACTTTGGGGGACTGGAAAAGAACATTAGATCCCTGTGGATCTGGAGGTACAGGTGATTGTGAGACACAATATGGATGCTGCAAACCCAACTCAGGTCCTCTGGAAGAGCAGTCAGTGTTCTTAACTAACACACACCCTCTTTATCTTTTAGTCTGAATTATTTTCCAGTAATCAGTTTGTCTTGGAGTCATTAAACCAAGATGTATGGGTTCAAATCAAGCTTACAGAATAATTTTGTATAGTTTCAATTTGTTACAGGTAGCTTTTACATTGCTAATGATGATGAAAATGTGACAAAAACCATATATATGTTAAGCAGACTAAAATATTTACTGTCTGATCCTTTTAAGACAAAAGTGTTCCCTCTGGCTGGTCTATATTGGCCTCAATACAATATCACTTGATTTCTTTTGTTTTATAGCGAATTGTGCAATGCTGTTTTAAATCTTTTTCCTTTTATGTATTTCCATATGAATTTTATAATCATGTTTGGAATTCTATTTTTAAAGATTTACATCATTTTAATTATATGCATATGCTTGTATTTCTATGTGTGAGTTTGTACATGTGAGTTAGGTGCCTACAGAGGCTATAAGGTGGTGTTAGATGTCCTCAATCAAGAGATTTAAATGGATACGGGCCATCCATTGGAAGTGCTGTGAAGTAAGTTGTGGTCCTCTGGAAGAGCAACAGTTGTTCTTAACTACTGAGCCATCTCCAGAGCCCCCATTCTATACGTTTGTTAAATAGATTTAAAAGCGTTTAGGAATATTTAATCATTTAGTGAATACTGTATTTATTTATTTATTTATTTATTTAGGTTTTTCAAGACAGGGTTTTTCTCTGTATAGCCCTGGCTGTCATGGAACTTACTTTGTAGACCAGGCTGGCCTTGAACTCAGAAATCCACCTGCCTCTGCCTCCTGAGTGCTGGGATTAAAGGCGTACACCACCACGCCTAGCTTTTAAATTTTTTCTTACTTCCTCTCAAAATGATTTTTGGTGACTAGACCTTTCTCACTCATTTCCCAACTTGCCTATATGTATTTTGGGTGGTGTTTAATTATAATTTTTAACTTCAAATCATTCTTTACTAGTCTGCAAATTTTTGTGTATCATATTCTGTAGCAGTAATAAACTCACTTAATTGTAAGTTTGGTTCTTTTCTGAATTTGTTTATATTATAAACATTGATTATGTCTGTTCTAAATAAGAACAATTTTATTTCATTTTTGACTTTTCTGCTTCCTAGTGTTTATATATGTTACTTCACAGATTCATATCTCCAGCATACTATTGATCATAGGTGTTGAGAATGAACATTCTTCTCCTTATATATTTAGTTGAAGGCAAAGCATTCATTCGCTTTTCTTACACCATACAAGAGAGCTGGAGGTTCTCTGCTTATCTTTTGTTAGGGTTCACAGACCTCCCTTTCATTTCTTGTGTGCTGAGAGCAGTTTATTAGTCTTTGCTTTCTTTATTTTGAAGCTTTGTTATTAAATGGGGAAATTAAGATTGCATTTGTCTTGATAAATTGGCAATTGTATTAGCTTGACATACTCTTTTGCCTGAAATTGATACAGTTCTGTCTCTCCTTTGACTGTTGCATTTCCCCATCTTTTTGCTTTTAACCAGTCTCTGTGTTTACATTTATAATGTGTTTCACATAGAGAGCATATGGTATATTTGGGTACTTATGTCTTTTTTAAAAAGACGAATCTTTTTTTATTGAGTCTGACAGATTTTCGCCTTTTGCAAACATTAGGCGATATACTTTGAGACTTTTGATATTGTTACATTTAAATATTTTATTTTTTATTTTTCTATGTTTGAATTTATTCCATGTCCCCATTTTCCTCATGTGTTAGCCATTTTTAAGAGCCCCTGGGATTTTAAAGATAGATTTAGTTTTCTTTTATGTATGTCTGTGTATGTGCATGCCCATGAGTGCAGGTGCCCTTGGAGGCCATAAGAGGGCATCAGATCTGCTGGATTATAGGTGGTTGTGAGTAGCCTCATGTGAGTGCTAGGACACAATCTTGGGTCCTTGGAGGAAGCTGGATGAGCTTTTGTACACATTGTTCTTGTTCTGTTTTGTCTCCTTTCTTTAATTCACTGACATTCTTCTTTTTCTTGGTCTAGTTATTTCTTTGGGATGTAAATTCAGAGGTGCTCCTGGCATGCAATGGAATTGTGTTCTGATGAACCCATCACATGTTGCATGTGTTCTGATGAACCCATCACTTATTGATGTGCTCTGATGAACCTATCACTTATTGTATGTGTATTGATGAACCCATCACATATTACATGGTTTCTGATGAACCCATCACATATTGCATGGGTTCTGATGAACCCATCACTTATCACATGGGTTCTGATGAACCCATCACTTATTGCATGTGTTCTGATGAACCCACACATATTGCACATTATCTCTAGCTGACTGAAAACCACAGTTAACTATTGTACCTTTACAGTCTTGGGTGTGTACATTTTTTTTGTTTTGTTTTGTTTTAGAAACAGGGTTTTTCTGTGTAGCCCTGGCTGTCCTGGAACTCACTCTGTAGACCAGGCTGGCCTCGAACTCAGAAATCCACCTGCCTCTGCCTCCCAAGTGCTGGGATTAAAGGCATGCGCCACCACACCCGGCTGGGTGTGTGCATTTTTAACATTATGGCCAGAGGCTTGAAGCTTACTGATATTGCCTGACGTAGGAAAAATGTCATGTAATTCATTGTTGGCCCAGGAAATAATCAAGTGCAAAATCTGAAGCTTGGCAGCTTCCACGGTGTTTGTGATGTTTGAACATCGTTTCCTTGGGGGCCATCGTTTCTTTAACTTACCATCGACTCCTTTGCAGCATTACTAGACTAAGTATGTAGCAAACACAGTACGCTATTGAACATTTTCACTTGTCTTCTGTCAGTTTGTTCTTACTGTCAGTTTTTCTTTATGTATGGTATAAACATTCTACCTCATTCTTGAAAACATCGCAGAAATGTCATTCTCTTCTGAAGCAACAGTATGCGAATTCTTTTACAGTAGTTATGTTCTTGTCATTCCTGGTCATTTTCATTCTCTGTACAGATCTACATTTGCGTATATTTTTGTATATGTTAGAATATATTGTGATGTTTATTTTTGTACATTAGTGTTTATATTACACTGTTTAAAGATATTATAGTGGGTAATACACTTAGGAATACTTGGTGGCCATCATTCTAAGTCCACATTCAATGAGACCCCTTGTCTCGAATATGACACTGTGTAAAAGAGCAGAAAATTTGACATTATTCTCTGGCCTCTTCACGTGCACACATTGGTACACCTACCAACACATAAACACATCCTTATGCACATGTCTCTCAAAATGATTTTTTTTAATGGGCTAGAAAGATACCTCAGAAGTGACAAGCATTTGTACTTTGGCAAAGGTCCTGACTTCAGTTCCCAGCACCCACATTCTGCCTCACAACCATCTGTAACTCCATTTACAGAGGACCCATTGCCTTCTTTTGGCCCTAGTGGGCAACAGCCACACATAGGATGCACATCCATCTATGCTGCTGAAACACTCATACACAGAAAATATAAAGAAATATAAAGTTTTTAAAAAGATTAAAGACACTGTCATTGAATGTAGAAGAATAATTTAGTTTTTAATCCTGATTCAGTATTTTAAAACTATTTCCAGTATTTATATTAGAATTACTTAAGTGAGAAAATGAGCTATCATCCTACTCTCTTTTTGTATATGACCTTTTTTATTTCTCTCTTGTTAGTTTGGAAAAACTGGTTATGGTGTCAGTGTCCTTCCTTCCCTCCCTCCCTCCATCCCTCCCTCCTTCCCTCCCTCCCTCCCCTCTTCTTTCCTTCCTTCCTTTAAATATTATTTATTTTATATATTGAGTACACTGTAGCTGTCTTCACACACACCCAAAGAGGGTGTTGGACCCCATTACAGATGGCTGTGAATTGAACTCTGGATGAGTAGTGAGTGCTGCTAACCACTAAGCCATCTCCCTAGCCCCTCGGTGTATTTCTTGTGTTCCCTCATGTTTCTTATGCTTTGGGTTATTTGGTTGCTTTTGCTTTCTGAGTTCATACGTTTTATCATGTTGAGAGAACCTCGGCTTTGAGTCCTGTTGATTCTTCCCAACTCATCATTTCCATCACTGTAATGACCCACATAAAAATTATATCCAAGTACCAGTAAAGAGAACAATTCCTTAGTAGGTTGGATCAATCCCATTGTCAAGAATAGAATGTTTAGTGACTTGAACACAGGCTCCTTTTTGTATTTACACTCTGTTCTTCAGAGAGCTTTCCTGCCTATTTTTTGTTTTTAATAGAAGCTTAGGGTTTAGAACCTTTTCTTTTGTAGTCTTTAAACTAAAGATTTAAAAAAAATACATGAGTATGTATGTGAGTGTGTGAATGAATGAATGTGAGCACCAGGCAGGCCATGTGTACTGTGCCTGGAAGGCACCTGGTGCCATGTAGCTGGAGCTATCGGCAGGCATGAGCTGCCTCACATGGATGCTGGCAACCAAAATCTGGTCTTCTGGAAGAGCTGTAAGCATTCTTAACCACAAAACTCTACTTCCAGCCCTTTTACTCAGGACTTTTAAATTTCTTACCGTACGCTTGTCAGTGATGTGAGGGATAAATTATCTTCCAGCTGTAGATGGTGACCTCTTTATTTGGTGGTGGGGGGGGGCGCATTCAGTGGCACAGCCAACTTCTCAGGTCTGGGCCAGCACCTAGCTTATTAAAAGTCGATCTGGTGTTTTCCAGTGTTGGGTTCATATGCAGGCTCTTGTCTCTTGCTGAGAGAGATAGTGATTCTCCACTCTTACTCTGTAATTTGCTATGGTGATATACAATGGACAGTCAAGAGCCTTAAATATGGTCTGCTGTCTCTCAAGTTGAGGGTCTTATTTTCTTAATCTTATTAATATCTTGTCACAGTTAAAACAAAGCTCAATGGGGCAGCAGTCAGATCCCCCAGATTATAAGAGCATGCCAGTTGTATGTCTTTAACTAAGAAGGTGTTTTAAAAACACCATCTCCCCAAAACAATTTTTTTAAGAAAAAAAAAATCCTTTCCCCTTTTAATAATCATTTTCGGAGAGGTGAATGGCAGTCTGTGCCGCAGCTCACATCTCTCACATTAGACATATTTCAGCCATAAACTTAATTATGACAGGAATTTTCAAACGACTCCACCTTCCTCCCCCTGCACTCAGTATGAGAGGGATACCACACTCTATTTCTGAACTGATAAAAATCCTCTTTCTGAAAGCATTTATTATATTACAGCCTCACATGAGCCGAGCTCTATCCTCACCCTGCGTTAAGTGTCTGCGGTAGATTTCATTACAACCATATACTGGAAGTCCTGCCAGTATCCTGGCAGCAGAGTCCTAGTGGAAAATAAATGGCAATAAAAAAGAGAAATGATAGCCTGTGTGAGGGACTAGGAGCACAGCTTTATTGAGACTGGACAACCCCAGAGTAGTGACTTGGCATGCAGACTCGAGCTTAAGAGAGAGTGAGTGAAAGTTGATATTGGAATAACGACTCCGCAGCCCAGACATGGGAATAATTTAATTAATTGCACTGAAATTTCTTTGATGAATAGTTATGCGGTGCTAAGCGTGGGGTCGAACAACAGAATGAGTCTCAGCTTTTTAATGGGCTAGCGCAGCTGCAGCTTTGGATCCTTTCCCACTTTATTTTTGCCTGCAGCTCTCCACAGCTCATCCGCGTCTCTCCAGCTAAGCGGGCCGCTCCTGGAGCTCCCTCTCCATGCATTCTGCAGAGTTCTGCAGAGCTAGAGCCAGAGCCAGAGCCAGAGCCAGAGGATGACTGAGTGCATTTGGCCTGGGGAAGCCACTGGCTGGTGACTGCTTTGAAATGAAAACCAGATCAAAAGGGGAGGGGAGGGGGCGGAGGCGGGGCGGGGGGGGGCCGAGGAGGGGGTGGCAAAAATTGTCGGATGGCTTTCTCAGGATGGAAACCTGCGCCTCATCAGCCCACCCTCCCCAAATCTCTAGGATGCTTTTACAGAGTCTTTGCTGTTAAGTTGTATAAAGATTTTAATAAAAATGTCTTGTCCCTGGAGAAGGAGGCCGGCTTTTGTTGTCAGAGAGCTGGAGGGAAAAGAGCAGTGCAGCCCAGCTGGAGCTGGGGCATTAATCCCAGGATTCCTAGCCGGTATTTTCAGACAGATCAATTACTTACGGCTGTAACCAATCTCTCTCTGCTCCCTCGCTGTGCTGAGCTCGCTCTGCAGACTTGGCAGCTGACATAACCTTCCAACTTGACAGGACCGCAGCTGCCAATCTCTTTGGGGTCTGCTGGCCCCTCCGATCTTTGAGGTTATACAAATGAGCCGTTAAATAAAAATCAAAAGTCAAAAGTTATGGGTGGTAATTTCTCCATGGCCCAGTCACACCCACAGATCCAGGCAACACTTTTAGATGGACTCAGAATAAATAAATAAAAAGTCAAGATGAACGATCCCGCTGTGTCGCTTTCCTCACTGTGATGGCCAGCGCTCTATAAGAGAGAGAGAGAGGAAAAAAAAAAAAACTCTCCAGAATGAAGAAATTATCCACAGTGGATGCATTTCTTATCAGCTTCTAGGTTGAAAGACGAACTCCAAAGTGGAGAGGGAGGAGATTAGGAGGAGACAAGAAGGGCAGATACAGGTGAGCCGTGTCTGATGCTTTTCACACCGGGTGAGTCACCCGTCTTCAGCTGCTAGGCAGCCTGGGCTCAAGGCCAAGAGATGTCAGATCAGAAAAGAAGTGACCCTCGCTAACACACAGGTGGTGTGGAACATGTACTCTGTTTATAGAGTATTTCAGCATGAGAATATAGCACTTCTGTGACAGAGCAGAATCGATGGTCTCTGAAGACTGCCCCCAGAATTTATTTAGTGTCTGCAGGTATCAGTCCTCCTGAACTGGGCCCTTCACAGCTGTGTCAAGCCCACACAGCCCTCCTAGAGGAAGTACTTAGGGGCCAGATACAGGAAACCTTGGGTCCCTTTGTGATTTCACTCACTAGACACAAAGATAGATGTGCAGCTCCATCTTTTCAGAAGGTCTCTGGTGGATAAAGCCAGACTTGAACTTTCTGTGTAGGCAAGGATGATTCTCAACCCTGACTCTCACCTTTGACCCTCTTTTCTCTTTTTTCTTAGTCTTGTTGCTGAGATGCCTTGATTATAAAACTAGGGTTTATGTGGTGCTGGGAATGGAACCTAGGGCTTCATGCAGGCTAAGCAAACACCACCATATAGCTCTGGCCTTTTCTCCCTGTCCTTGTCCTCCTTCTTGCCCTACCTCTCCTTTTCCTTTGTGCTTCCATGACTCCCACCTCTCTCATAGTATTCTGTGAAGACTTCTAATTCTCCCTTCAACAACTACCATGAAAACTTTCAGATGAATAGGAGGAAATATGGACCTGGACACAGCAGAAATGGTTTTGTGTGTGTCCTAGGGAAACATGCATATTCCCCCATCCCCTCCATGTCTGTCTGTCTGTTACATATTGCTCCATGTTTCAGAAATCTTCTGTTATGTGGGACACATTACTGGTGTCCCTTTGGAAGAGGTGTTCATGAACCCTGTTAACAATTAAGCAAGTTTGTCCCTGCTGGCACAGGCTGGTAAACACTATCTCCTATTGGCTTTTATTTCTTTGGATAGATTCTAACAAGCAAAAGAAACACAAAGAACACAATTTGTTTCATTTGAATATTTAAAACCTGAGTCTATTCCCCTGTTCTTTCTAAGCTCTCCTGAACATCCCCAAAGGAGTGCTATATACCACAGGTGAGGAGGCATGCTGGCATCCTACCTCAGCTCTGTGCTTCAGACACTGCTTGTGGACCTGCATTTTGTGATGATTGGTTAAGCAGTGTGGAAAAGCGTCATTGGTAGCCGTGCATGACAGTACCCCATCCTCAGAGCTTGCCAGCAATTGAAACTTTTAGAGAGTCAGGAATAAAGGGGAGGTGAGATTTACAGTGAGCTCAAGTTGCTTTTTTTCCTCCTTGGAATGTTGCCCGCCTTATTAGGAGTTCTTTAGTGAAACAAAATGCAGTGGTAGCTTAGAGAAATTATGGCTCCTTTCCAACTGCCTAGGGGGAAGGAAGGGGCTTAGGAGTCTGTAAGCCTTCTCCCCTGGTTGCAGTTAGGAAAGCCAGTTGACAGTGTAATAGGCTTTTGAAAGTGGGTGCAATGGTTTGTGCGTTCTGTTTGATGTTGCAAATACCAAGCCCCCAGGGAGATCTACAAAGAGGATATTCTGTTCTTAGGGAAAAGAGATTAACCTGAAACGTGAACTGAAAAGCTTCCCCAGTTCTAAACAAGTTAGGTACAGCTAAGGAACACTCCTGTGCACGGCTGCAGAGACAGCATCTGGCTTGCTGCCTGCTGTAGACAGGCAGCAGGCTGGGCAAATAATTTTTAATGATTTTGATTCATGAAAGGTGATTGCCAGTAATCGTAAGAGGATTAGATTGCAGATTAGGGATATGTTTGCTCATATATGTTCATGTACCCACGACTTTCTTTGCAGGCATGTGCAGAATCACATACTCACACCATCTTACAATTGTGTGCATTTTCTGGAACCTGCCTGAGGTTCCCTTTATTCATGATCAGGGTCATGTTACAGATGCATTAGGTGAGAGCTGTAATTTAGGAGATACACTGTGCCAGTTCACCTAGGAAGCCAGAGCCAGACACGTGACTGTGTACATTCATTCAACAGATATTTTAAAGCATGTACTCTTTTTCCAGCACTGTGGTAGGCACTGCAGGATATCAGGCTTAAAAGAAAAAGAGATGGCCAGCAGGAAGACTCAGCTGGGAAAGAAAGAACTTGCCACCTAATGTCATGATCTGAGTTTGAGCTCCAGAGTCCACAGGGTACAAGGCGAGAACAGCCACTTGAAAGTTGTTTTCTGACCCGTGTATGTGCATCTTGAAGTGAATGCGACATTTCCCTCTGATCAGAAATAAATTCAATAAAAATAGTTTTTTAAAAAGAGAGACAAGAAAAATACTCTTTGCTGTGCTGGAGGGAGAGGCAAGAACAAGTAAAACTAATTATCCACCTACAAGTTTCATATTGTCCTGTGTTCAACAAGAACTTACTGTGTTCCTGTACATGCTCTCAACTCAATTAATAATCACATTATGAAAGAATCAAAAACCTGTCTTCATTTCTATTCAAATTAGTGGCTTGCTGTTTCTGAAGAATAAACTAGTTATATTTACTTAAGAAACTGAGTGAAGCCCCTGATTCCTGAAACAGCTGTCCTCCAGTTCTGTATATTCTTTTATCACACCTTTCTCAGGGCAGGAGGATTCCATTACAGAAGATCATTCTGCCCTGAACTTGTTTATAAACTTTGATATACCCACTAATGATTCTGTGAGAGCCTTTACTACTTAGGACTTCCTAAACTCTGACTTCAAGGGCCAGCTTGCTTCTGTGCAAACTAAGCGATGTAGTCATTTCTTAAATAGCTTCAAATAAGCAAAGTGCCCATAAGGATGGGTTGTAAACTTTGAACAGGAACATTAATATAAGCACACTTGATAAAAGAGCACCAATGCGTTTGCATTGGTTTTAATTACTATGTAAGAGTTTGTATGGGATTTGGGGTGTGTTTTGGTTAGCTTTTTGCCATCCTGTGACCAGCTGTCTGGCAGAACAACTTGAGGAAGCCATGGTGTAGTTTGGCTCATGCGTTTAGAGGGTTCATTCCATTATAATGAAGAAATTGTAGCAGAGCTGCTTACACCACAGTGGACAGGAATGCAAAGAAAGGAGTGTACTAGCATTCTCTGCACTTCCCTTTTATACGCCCCTTTGTTCTTTTGTTCTCTTGGGGACCACAGGCCATGGGCTGGTTACCCCAACCTCTGGAAACAGCATCACAGAGATACCCCAGAAGCATACTGACATCTCCTAGGTGATTCTAACTGCAGTCAATGAAGATTAGCTCTCATAGGACATAACACTTACTGTGTCCACCTGTGTTGCATACCCTGTATACCCAGTAAAAGGAAGACAAATTCCTTTCTGAGTGTCCCAGAAAAAAAAAAGGATATTATTTCTTTTGTTCTACCAGAGTGTTCTGAAAGAATTAGAATGCAGTGTTAGAATTAACTTTGAAATGAAGTTTTTCTAAAGGTAGAATATTTGATGTTTTAATGTCATTTCTCTGTGATAAGATAGTTTAACAGGAGCAATTATAAGGGAGAGAAGGATTGTTTTAGCTCACAGCTCCAAGTTGTTGTGCTCCTGGGTGGGAGGAGCCTGAAGGATCTAGTGACATCACATCCACAGTCAAGAACAGAGTGCACTAAATGAAAAAAAGCTTGCACCCCAGTATTCCACTTGCTTCCTTCACTCTTGTACTGCACAAGCCTCAAACTTTGGGGGTGGTGTCACCCACAGTAGGCTGGGTATTCCCATATCAGTTATTATAGGCAAGCTCATCCATTAGGTTTTTATCAAAATAACAATTACAAACCAGCCATGACAGGCGGTGTAGCTCTGTATGCACTGTTTAGAAGGCCAGTCTTTGCTATCACACATCCTTTTTCTGATTCTAGCCTGTGTCACTGGCACATGCACCCCTCCACACATACAAGGGAGAAAATTGAATCATGTGACTGTGTTCTGCAACCTGACCAAGACCTCCATTTTATGTGTTACTGAACAAGATGAAACAGTTAACAGAATTATCAAATACAAGACCACAGAAGAATAATCACTTAAACATTAAGAGCACACAGACATTCACACATTCAGTGTATCCGTACATATAAAGTAAATTGTCCTTTTAAAAAAATTAAGTACACTGTGGTTCTTCACATGTGGTTATGCTGGGTCATTAGAGTCTGTGAAGATGTCTTTTCTGGATTAAATAGATGGGAAATTTCTATGAATGAGCTGAGAACTGCCTACATCCTGATTGTGTGCCATGTCACAGCTGAGTGAACTATGATGTCTTTATTCAGCTTTTTGAATTTTTTGATATAGGGTCTTGCTATGTAGGCATGGCTGGCAAGAAACACTGACAGTGTTGACCAAGTTGGTCCTGTTATTGTGGTGTTCTCCTCCTTCTTCCTTCTGAGCTCTGGGATTACAGGCCTGTACCACCATACTTTGATCTTCAGCATCCTGTATAAGGACCTTCTATATGTTTTTCTTTTCTTGGTGGGCGGTAGCTTCCCCTTAAGATCCTACATTACTTTTGTGTTGCTGGGACCACAATTCCTGACAGTAGCACCTTAAGGGAGGAAGATGGTTTTTTTGCTGCACGGTACCAGGTATTTCAGTCTATCTCGGGAGAAGGCATGGCAGCAGACTGGTATGGCCATGGCCTTCCATGTTGTGGTGGACCAAGAATCAAAGATTGACTAAGATCTCAGATCTGCCTATAGCTGTCAGAGTTCTTTTCCTAGTCAGATACTGGTGCCGCTTGTTCACTGATTCAAGTTTCAGAGCCTTCCACAATACAGCCATCTGATGGGGAATATGCATTCAAACCATGAGCATATATAGAATACTTTTATACACAAACCACACCCACACACAAAAAGGGCTCACTGCCTTTTTAAAATTTTCTTCCTTTTATATAACCCACTGCTACCCATGTGTGTATGGTTGTGGAATCACTGGGACATAATCAACTTGTAAGTGGCTCTCTCTCACTCTCTCTCGTTCTCTCCCTCCCTCCATATCTCCCTCCCTCCCTTCCTCTCTCTCCCTCCCTCTCTCTCCCTCCTTCCCTCCCCTTCCCTCTCTCTCCCTCCTTCCCTCCCCCTCCCTCTCTCTCCCTCCTTCCCTCCCCCTCCCTCTCTCCCTTGATGGACAGCCATCAATTGCCAATAGCTTGCCAGTCAGGGTTGGGTCTCAGGAATCCTCCTCTCTTCATGTTTGAGTTTCAGTTACTTTAATCTTATACAATAACCACTGCAGCTGTGTCATATTTGGGTTCCTCGTTAGGGCCTAGATTGCTCTGACCTTGGGGGTTTGACCCAGTTTAGTGTACCAGGAACTAATCTGCTCATGACTTTAGCTCACTTCAGAAGCCGTTGGTTAGTCTGTAACAGTCATGCCAGTATTTCTGCAGTGAGTACCTTTCGCCTAACATAATGGTATAGCATACAGGGTCCAGAGCTGGCACCTGAAAGGCTATTTATATCCCTCAAACTGCTCACCACTAGATAAAGTGCAATGCTCTAAAAGTTCCATTCCATATTGGGTGTACAGAGCATACGAGGTTGCAGATTTTGCATGTATTTGCTAATGGAAAAATCTGGCCAAGGAAGTCCTTTAAATAATGTGTAGAATCAGCATCCTGCCTTCAAAACATGTCACCATGTTTATTAGCCAGGTTTGAGCTGAAGGTAAGCTCCCATTTAAAAAGGAAAAAAACTGTCTCTTTAATGATTAGCAAGGGCCTAGTATAATTTAAGGTATTCTTTGGAGTTTATAAATATAGCCTCATAAAATGCCAGAATATAAGGAAACTGTGACTTTAAGTCATTAGAAGCGCAATGGTTTGATAAAATAACAGGAAACAGACAATTTATTATGAGCAGTCTCAGTAGCTCTGGATTATCTATAAAACTTTTACGGCCTTTCCCAAGTGGCAAGAAGCCATAAAACTTGCCTGAATGAGGGACTTGTTAATTTACTTGTTAAAGCAAATTAAAAATTTATAAGTGCTTTTAGGTAAATGAGATCTCCTCTCATTGCTGCCCTTGCGGGGCTCTGGAGCCCTAAGAGGGGAGAGCGGCTATGCTCAGACACCACCGCAGAACAATAAAAGCTATTAAATTGTACCAGTTTATTACAGCCAAGCACTGCAGCTGTTACCATGGCTAGCTGGGAGGTACTGGTGGTTGACAGCCTGGGGTTGCACTAGGTTTTCTGTCTTACTCAAAACAAAAAAAAAAAAAAAAGAGAGAGAGAAATTAGGGGGAGGGAGGGAGTAGCTGGAGAAAAAGGTTGTTTTTACCTTTAATTTCCCCCAGTTGGTATTCAGGTCATGCCTCCCTTTCTCCCCCTTGACCTTATAAATCCACAGGTTGGAATCTTGTTGTTCTAGATCTTCTTTTAACTGATTGTAGGCACTTGTACGGCCTTTCATGGTGCTTTTGAGCCTTGTGGTCCATGGATGAAGGCCAGGTCTTGGGCTGGTGTATAACTTCATTAATGTTTATTGAAAAACAAACCTCAATCTTCCCTCTCTGTTTTCTTTCCCATACCTCTTCATCTTCCAGAGTCCAGAGAAAGGGCACCGCGAAGCTGGCTCAGTCAATAAAGAATTATAAGAGCAAGATTCTGAGTTTGATCCTTGATAATACTTACTTGTAGTCCCAGTGCTTGGGACTCAGGACAGTGGGACCCCAGGAACAAGCTGTCCAGCCCTACTCGAAGGTTCCAGGCCAGTGAGAGACCAAATCTCAGGGAAAAAAAAAAGACAATTACCAGAAATGTCAGAGGCTGGCTGTGCTGAAGAAGTAAGATTTCTTACTTTACAGAGCAAGAGCAACATAGACAGACAGACAGAGCAACAGCAGATAGAGTGGTAGAAGGGAGGATGTTTACATTTTTGATAGTGGAGGGTATTTTGACATTTTCCTACTATTTAACAGAGAAGTTACTGTGAAGCTGATACAATTACACATTGCTGGGAGGCAGAGACAGGAAGATCTCAGGCTCTCTGGCCAGCCAGCTAAGCCTACCTGGTGAGTTCCAGGTCCAGTGAGAGGCATTTTCTCAATACAGAAGGTGGATGGCAACTTGGGAACATCTCAGGTTGACCTCTGGTCTCTGTGTGTGTGCACAGACAAAGTTTACATCTAACCTGTTCATATTTATAGGTCAGAAAAATATATGTCAAGATGACAGTTATTCATGAGCATATTTAAATTTCCAGATAGATCTAGAAGGCAGATTTTGTGAACAGTTTTTTTTCTGGCAGTATTTCCAGTAGAAAACTTTTTGTTAGCTTTCCGGATACAAGTGATAAGACAACACGTCCGAGTTAGGATTAACTTTCTGCCGACACAGCTTAAGATCACAGAAGAAAAGTCTCAGTAGAGTAATTGCTTTCATCAGATTGGTCCTTAGGCATGTTCATGGGTGATTATCTTCATTGTTAATTGATACAGGATGACCCTACTCACTCTGGCAGCACCATCCCTAGTGAAGTGGTCCTGATCTGTATATGTAAACTAGCTAATCATTAGCCTTTGGGACTGTGAGCCTGCCAAGAGAATTCCTGCCTAGTTCCTGCTGTGAGTTCATGCTTAAACCCCTTTTCTCCCTGCCAGGTTCCTTCTAGTTTAAATGTGGTTTTCACACCAACAGATAGAAAAATAGAATAGAATGTAATTGGTTCAACCCCCCCCCCCATTCACCTGTTGATTCCTTACACATACAACAACAACGCATATCCCACTGAAGTTATATTTTAAAAAGCATGTTGCTGGTATTAAAGCATCACTAAAATTGATTACAGGAACATACATTGATATGGCAAGTACATTCATATTTTGAACTGTATCCCAGAGCTGTAGAAGACATTACCCTTCAAATGGAGGCCTCACTGTTAAAATTGTTCCAATAGCCAGTTCTTCACCTGGTTGGTCTTCATTATTTCAGATATATTGCTACACAGTACCACCATGGACATCATTCTATTAATTTTTCTAATATATAATGTGTGTGCTTATGTGTGTTTGCATGCATGCTTGCACGTGTGTGTGTGTGTGTGTGTGTGTGTGTGTGTGTGTGTGTGTGT
>LR749541.1:667545-713350 GCA_902729485.2 Mus minutoides
AAAGTGTATTGGATCTGCTGGAGCTTGAGTTACAAGTGGTTTTTGAGCCACGTGATGTGGGAGGTGGGAACGGATCTTCGGTCCACAGAGAGCTATTGAGCCATTTAACAAGGTTTATTAAACATGGATCACATACCCAACATAACTTACCTCATGCTTTATCCCTTTGAGCTTGTAGGAAACAGCAAGATGAGGAATTGTTTTTTTTTTCCTGTAGGAGTGCTGTGAAGGATGGTATTTTTGTTTGATGTGGAGATGGTCAGAAAGTTGTCTACTTTTCTCCTAGGTGTTAATGTGAAATGTCCCCCTCAGGCCCAGTGTTTGAACAACTGGTATGAGGCTAGCAGTGCAGTTGTAGGCAATTGTGGAACCTTTAGAAGGTATAGCCTTGCTGTTTTATAGTTTCCCTATACTTCCTGTTTAATACCAATTACTGACTGCTCATGCAGTGTGATTAGGACCTTATGACATGCCATCCTCACTATGACAAACTTTATCCTCAAACGGAGATCCAAAATAAGTCCTCCCTTCTTTAAGTTGATTTTCGTCAGGTGGCTGGTTACAATAATAATAAGAGTAACTCCTACACCTCAGTTTACAGTCAACAGAAATCATACCTGTTGTGGTTACAAAGATGTGAAATTCTCCTTAGCCTCTTCTCCCTCATACAATCCATGTATTTATACATCCCTTCCTTCAACCTGCATTTCTGCAGTGCATCTTGAGTGAAAGACATGATGAGTAGGCACATGTTCCCCTCCTGCCTTTTGTCTAAAGAATTGCAGTTTGGCTATGGAACTGGATGAGCTGATGTTAATAACTCTTGAATTAGGGTGGCAATCAGGCTTCTCTGTGGAGGTGTGGTCAGCCCTAATACAAAGCTGCTGAGCTAGAATTTAAAGACTGACTCTGCATCCGGTTATTTTCACTTCCAGCTTATTCAGTGCCTCCCCTGCTCACAAAGAGGACGACAGAAAGTTAAACAATTTCTTAGGACACGTCTTAGAGAAAGCATATAAACAAAACCCATCCAGGTCTAGGACTGCGGCTTCATTGGTGGAATGCTTGCCCAGCATGTCTGAGGTGCTGGCAATGTTCAAACCAGGTGCTGTGCTACACTTCTGGTTTCCCAACACTCGGGAGAGGGATCCAAGAGGATCAATGGAGTCTGAGGCTAGCCTAGAATACAGAGACCTTGTCCAAAAACTAGGTAGAGGATTGGGCAAATTCTTTAGTTGGTTCAGTGGTTCCTAGCATTCAGTAAGCCCTTCATTCAATCACTAACATTACATAAAGGAGTGCAGTGGTGCATACCTCTGGAATTGGGGGGAAAACTTAGACTTCATGAGAACCTTCACACATAGTACACATAAACTAATGTAGGCATACATACATACATACATATATACATACATACATAGTAATACAAAGATATACAGATGAATTTTGTATTCATACTCTGGCTTTTTTTCCCTCCGTACTTGATACCCTGAATTCAGTTCAGAATTATTGATTTTCAGTTGGTTCACAGTGTGAGCGCTATGGCAGTCTGAATTGATATTATTGAGAGAAAAACTGCTTCCCTCCACCCACGGATTCTTTGCATTTTAGTCAACTAATTATGTTTACAAAATGTCTAATTTTTGCACAGTGCCAAGTGTGTGCTAAACCAAAGCCTTCGGGGAATAAACTGGCAAGTAGGTCATATACCAAAAAGTCGTCCAAACCCATTGGGCTTTTGATTTTCAAGTCAGTCTGGGCTTTTTTCCTCTTGCCTGCCTCTCTGCGGCCACAAAACCAAATAGCTTGAGACCCGGGCCTTGAATGTCAGCAAGTCGGGGAGGCAGGCTGCCACGTGCCTGTTTAGTCTCAGTGCAGGGCGAAATGCCATCATTAATTCATTACCCAGCTGCCTGTCAAATAAATTGGCAATTACGTCCACCGCAGAAGCTCAGAATCTAGTAAATAGCACGTTAGCATCTCTGAGTCGCTGAGAGATATAAAGGGAAAATCAAGCAACACAGTGTGTGTATCAGCAGCAGATGACAAGGGGTCTCGGACTCGGGCATATGTGATGTGTGATGAAGAACTCACAAAGGGTTGGTAATGAGCTGTGTGGATGGGAACATGCTAAAAATGGCCACTGACTTTTGCGCTCTGTCTCTGTGCTTCCTTTGCAGAGTTCAGCTCCTTCCAGCTTGGGGACAGGCTACTTCGTAAGTCCATCTCCACTTCCACCTGCGCGCCTCCTCCTGCCATCAGTTCCCTCGTATAACAAAACCTCATTACAGTGTGAAAAAATGACACCCAAGGAATCCCCCTTACCCTTAACAAGCTCACTGATTTCCGCCCTGTCGTTGAGGATTGTCTTATTTCTAAAGGGTTTAACCTGTTGGGCCTTAAGGATCAGGAGGCATCTGCCTCGGTGGGGCACTTAGTACGTTTAGGAGATATGGGGAAACATGATTGCCCTTGCCAGCCCAATTCCATAATTGGGGGAAGTTGGATTACATATGGAGTTATTGGACTTCTTCGAAGTACTCAAAAGAGCTTTGGTATGCACAGTGACTTGCTTTTCTGTTTCTGTTATTTCATTGTGAGGGGAGGTGGCATTCCAATAGTGTTTCCCTTGTACTCGGTTGGTAGCTGTATCTGGCTTTTAAGCCAGCAATCACCACACTCCACAGTTTGGCAAACACAGATGCATTCTATGTGTTCTGGTCCTTACACTTTGTTCTTAGGGGAGGGGAAGGGATGGAGGAAGTATATCTCTGGGATTATTACACTATCATTCAAAGACAGAGAAATGGTTGCTTCATTAAATTTTTATAACAAAATTGTCCTTTGTGGGTTTAGTATTTCTTCTCACGGTATAAATGAGGAAGAATTGCAAGCCGCCATTATTTACACAAGATAGCATAGCACTGTGTATTTTAGTACTTACAGCCACTTGATTGTGTTCTGAAGTAACGCTTGATACTATGATACCCAAGATAGAACCCATGCTATGAACCATGGCCAATAAACACCCATTCAGTTCAGCTGCTCTTAATGTTGTCCTCTTAACATTGCTAATCAGTCTTCTTGTGACTCATTTCTCTGACTGCATTTCTGGTTGAATTATGAAAATCAGCATCATTTCAGTGAATATCAAGTCTTTCCTAAGTTTGGCCCAAACGGCACCCTCCTCTGGCCCCACTAACTTCGTCTTGATCTATAATCCAAGGAGAATGCTAAGGATTCCTCTGGCCCTGAATCATACAGTTAGCACACTGATGATAGTTCTGCGCAGCAGGCCTGAATATTCATGCTTACAGAAGGAGCAGGATACGCTCAGTGTCTTGCTTCAGCAGTTGAAAGAACAGACGTCGTCCCATCTGCCATCTCTTCACACCAGGCTGGGTGTGGGTTGCGATGCTGGAAGTAAGATCTGCAGGCTGTGCTGCCTGTTCTCCATGCTCTCTATCCTCATCCCACCTCCTTTTCAGAAATAGAGCCGAAGCCACCACCTTCACCACGTTCAGTTACAGCCTGAACATTCTACTGTCATTTATGTTGTCAGTGTGATCACCCTGAAAGAAGAGTGTCATTTCAAGAATTAGAATCGACATTTTGTGTTGCTTTTTACCTCCTTAGTTCTTGGAATGCTTTTATTATCTAATGATATATTTGATAACTAGCGAATCCTTGATTAGGTTTTGGAAGGTTTTTTTGGTTTTTGTTTGTTTGTTTTTGTGCTGGGTCAACTTTGCTTAGCTTTTAAAACTTAATCATTTTGTTAAAGTTGCCTTGGTAAAATCAACTTACTTTGCTTATCTCAAGAGCTGTCCTGTTATTAGCGTACATGGAGAAGATGAGTACCAGATGTCTGTTCCACTCTCAGCTATGATAAAAATGCCCCTCTGCGGAATGTGTTTCCAATCCCACATTGTTCCGTTATCACCCTGCAAAATCCTTAGTGGAGTTGCCAAGCCCTCATCAAAGCCGGGCTCTGTTTCCAGTGTCAGTCCAACAGTATCACGTGTAGTACTCAATTTCAGGGACTGGCTTCCACATTGGTGAGTCTTTTGCTTTTAAATGGAAGTGATGTATTTACAGCTTCTGTGATTGCCCCTCTTCCCCAACCTGAGATACAGTGTTTATGTTGTGCTCATGGTCCTTATATGAGAATGGCTTCACTAAGTTTGTAATGAAGGTGAGTCACTATCAGGTTGAGTCCCATACTGTTTTTTTTTTTTTTCTCATTAATTGCCTTTAACAACTCTTTGAAATGTGGAAATCACCACAGATGAGCTAATCCTTATCATTAAATCATGAACTGTTGAGTTTGGAAAGGCTAAGTTTCCCTACCTTTAGCTTAACAAGAAAGAACTGTTTTGTTTTGTTTTGTTTTGTTTTGTTTTGTTTTGTTTTGTTTTGTTTTTAAACACTCTCCCTTGCTTCAGTATTCCTCCTCTCTCCAGAACTTTCTGTTTGCTCCCCTGTCCTAAAGTCGATATTTTAGTAAACTAAGGTGAAAACCCAGAAGTTATCCTTGTTCATGAGACTGATACTGTAGTCCATGCATCATGGAGTCTGTATTTGCATGCAGGTGATGTGTGTGTCCTTACCTGTAGTTGCCCATTCTTGGGCTAATCCAAGACTGCTTGCATTTGTCTCTCGGTTCTTCCACTGTATCTGTCTCACTTTGCTGAAGGGCTTCCAAGAAACCTTTGTTTTTGATCTGGTGATATTTGTTTATGTCTTCCTGGTTTTGTGTTCCAAAGATGTCTGCTTAGGTCTGTCAGTTTTCCAATCTATGCAGAAGATTTGAGAGATGGGAACAGCAGTGAAGAGCACTATTTACATGAGCATATTGCAAAGGATTCTCAAAGTAGGCAAAATAGAGAAGGATTGGGACAAACTTTGCACGTTTGGGGGAGGCTTTGAATACCGTGAGTATTACACACACACACACACACACACACACTCTCTCACACACACACTCCCTCTCTCTCTCATTGCATACGTATCCCCGCTCAGCTCATATTCTAAATATAAATGAAATTATAGGCAACTTGGAATCAATTTGCTGGGTTTTTCTTTCCTTTTTGGCAAGCGTACTGAAACTTGTTGGAGTGTGTATAGGGTTTTCTTTTTGTTTTTTAAACGTCAGCTCACTGAATACATTTTCTGTTTTGATTTAAACAGTTCTGGATCTCTTTCCTTCTGAGACATGCAGTCAAAATTTCACTCTGAAATATGTGTGATGAAGTCCGAAGCAGCAGAATGATTCATGTGACTAGCTGTGTGACCTTGGGCAGGGTGTTTGATATTTCTGTTTCTACTTCACCACCCACCTAATAGAGTTGTGAATATTCAACCAAATGACATAATTAATGTGCACAGAATAGAACTGTTAATAGTAAGCAATAAAATGTACTTTTGAGGGTTTTTTTTTCTAAATGCATTCTTCTTGTTTTTAATTATGTGAATGTGTGTGCCTTGGTGGGTTAATATGTATATAGCAGTGTCAGTGCCTATAGAGCCCAGAAGAGGGAGTCAGATCCCTGGAGCTGGAGTTACAGATGTTGTGAATTCCTGTTGTAGGTGCTAAGAACTGAGCTAGCATCCACTGCACACTCAGTATTCATGAGATATAACGACGGAGTTCATGAGATATAACATTGACGGAGTAAATGTTTTCCAAATGATGACATAAACTTGGTATCAGGTGGCCATGCAGTGTTGTGACTGAGGGCACCACTAACAAATTTAACCAAATAAAAATTAGAGTTTTGCCCTTTGCACCCAGAGTATAGAAACATTTTATGTCCCTTTCCATGGCTTTCATGAGGGCCTTGACTCTGTCTGATTGGATATGTATCACTCTCTGTGTATAGACATTAGACACAGGTTCTTTCATCTGTCACCCTGGTGATGGCATTGTTGGAATGATCTCTTCTCTGGGCTGTCCAGGCATGACAGTTGTTCCCTTTAATCTGTTAATGGTTCTTACCTGTTTTCCCCCTCCAGGGATTTAAAGCATGTCAAGACCACTTAACATGTCTGAGGTTTGGGCTGGCAGTTATGGAAGAAGTGTTTGGGTTTTAAGACATTGATTGTAAGTTGCAGGCATTTCTCTGTGATGCCAAAAGCAAGTGTTCTTGGATTAAGTGATCACAGACAGCAGAGAGACAACACTTCTTCAGATTGGTTCTCTCACTGAACCTGGAATTCACAATTAGCCTGTTGGGCTGGCTGGCTATTGAGTTCCCAGGGATTCTACCACCTCTGCCTTCCTGGCACTGGGATTATAGACATTTTTCACCAAAACTGGTTGTTTATATGGGTGCTGGGGATCTGACCTCACGTCTTCATGCTTTTGTGGATAACACTTTACCTCCTGATCCATCTTTCAAGCCCCTGAAGCTGTGTAAATGCTGGAGCCCCTGAACCTGTAGTTGAGAGTTACTTCCCAGACTGAGCTTAAGCTCTTGTGAAAGGGACTTAAAATCCTCTTAGATCAGAGACAAACACCCTGCCTGTTTCTCTGAAAGATCCTCAGCCTCCTTACCGTCTTGGGAGTCTTAGGACACCTGCCTCATAGCTGGGATCTCTTCTCTAACTCCAGTGATTTCTCCGACATTTCTGGCTTGCTAATTGTCACTCTCTCAGTTCTCCAGGAAGGCAGACCACAGATACCCTATGACTCATACTACAGGTGAGGGGGATTGTACAGCATTACCCTTCTTAAGATGGAGTTTGTGTAGTTACTGTTTTTCTGTATATTACTCAAATTGTGAGGATAGGTACAAACTGCAGAATGGTGACCTTGTCTCATTCTTAGTTTTTAAATTATAGACCCTTTTAAAAGCCCATGGTCATTTGTTATAATTTGTGTAAATCTTTGTATTTTTAAATTTTTATTATAAATGTATTATTAAATACATTAATTTTTTTAGATTTGTTTTAATTTTTATTTTAAATTTTGTTATTCTATAATTTCTATCCTCCCTCCCAACCCTTCTATATCTCTCCCCTACCTTTCTGTCTCAAATTCATGGTCTCTTTTTCTTGAATTAGTATTGTGTTTTTATATTACAACAAATAAATATATAAATATCTGCTGAAACCATTTAGCGTTGCTTCCTCCAATGTGTATGTTTTCAGGGTGGATCATTTGGTATTGGATAACCAATTAGGGAGTGCATCCCTGGAGAAGGCTAGGTTCACATGTGTGTGTTCTTTCTCTCTCCTCTTCCCTCCCCTACCCCCTCTGCCTCTCAGCAATTTTTAATCAGTTGTAGCCATTCATTTGGGGGTGGGGCCCTGTGAGATTTCCCTATCGATGCTGGTGTGTAAACTGGTGTGGGATTTGTTTGGGTCTCATTTAAACAGCCATACTGTTGAGGCATCACCGGTGAAGCCTCCCTGCCATGTCCAGAGTACCTAATCTTGCATCAGACACCTTGTCTCTGTAGCTTGTACACCCTTTCTGCCCCTCTTTCTTGATGTTCCTGAGAGTTGGATGCAGCAGTTGTGTTAGAGATGTGTTCATTGGCTGTGGGAACCACATGGCCAGGTGTTTTCTGTATTTTGACTGGTTGTAGATTTCTCTAATAGTTTCCATCTGCTTCAAAAAGAGGCTTCTTTGTTGAGAGGTGGGAGTTACACTCATCCTTGTGTCTAAGGAAAACAATTAGAACACAGTTAGGAATTATATTTATTTAGGAGAGTGGCGGTAACAGGTTATAGTCTACATCCCATGGTCTTAATAGCCAAGGGTAATTTGTTAGATTTCTGGAGCCATATTTGATTTTCCTCATGGTGATCAGGCCATAAGTCTTGTTAAGAAGTATTTGGTTACTCCTAAGACATAAGTGCCTCCCTTACATCTTTAGAGTTATCTTTTCCTTCTGTTGCAGCTTGCTAAGCATCTTCTGGTACTACAGTCACTACCTAAATTGTAGAGAATTTAATCTTAGGCATTTAACAGATAAAGAAAAAATGGACCAAGCTTTGAGGCAGAGAGAACAAGAGAGATATAAACACACACACACACACACACACACACACACACACACACACACTAAATAAATAAATAAATAAATAAATAAATAAATAAATAACAATATTATGAGAACTGAAGAGATGTCTCACTGGTTAGGAACACTTACTGCTCTTTCCTGATTCTGTCTGGTTACCAGCATACACCTCATGCAGCCTATGACTACCTATAACTTCAGCTCTATCCAGAGCCCACATCTAGCCTCAATACACATCGACTCAACACATGTGCCCACTTCCCCATGCAAAGACACACACTTAGATATAATTGAAAATAGAAATAAATAGTAAAAAAGAAGAAATAGCTTATCAAAGTAGAATTGGGTTGACTATATTATATTTCTGGAAGAAGGAAGATAGGGTTTTGGTTTCAAGAGTAAATGTTTTCCAAAATGCTAAATGCATTGAACTTTGGGTTACAAGCTGTTTGTGCTATTTTGGAAGGTTCTAGAAGGTTTAGGAGCCGAGCATAGTTAGAGGAAGTAAATTGTGTTTAGATATACTTATGTACTTGGGACTTTTGTGTGCTTACGCCTGCCTTTTGCTTCTTTCTCTGTCTCTGTCACTCTCCTTCTTGTCTGCCTGAAAGGAGCTGCTTCTTCTACACCCTGGAGCTAATGTGACACACAAGCTCACTCCAGACCTAGATATATGGTCAAGTATGTGAACTTCTGAAACAGCCAGTCCAAGAAAATCCTTCTTCTCTAAAGTTACTCTCCTGAAATGTTTGATTATAAAAATTTGAAAATTATTGACTCATGAAGGTAGTATACACAGTTCAGTTTGCAGAGCGGTTCTTAGCATGCTCAAAGCCCTGAGTTCCATCCCTCAGAAGCTCAGTACTGATACGTTACTATAATCCCAGCTGTTGGGAGGTTGAGGCATGAGGTTCACAAACTCAACACCATCCTCAGTTACACTGCCAACCTGAGACCCATGAGACCTCATCTGAAAACAGAATTATCTAATTGGTGGGAGTGCTGACAGACAAGAAATGCTTAATGCAGCCAGGAGGAGCCAGTGAGTGGAAAGGAGATGAAGAGGAAGTGAATTTATTGACGTGTTATACATGAGACAAGCGAAACCAAAGCTCACTTGACTGTATTGTCTTTTCTTACAACCCAAGAAAAAGATAACAAATAATAGATAAAGAACAAACAAGTAGCCAGTTTGGGCATAAAATATATACTTAGCAATTCAAGAGTTTATTTAAAAATAATTTTCATTATTTTTAATATGTGAGGTATCACCTATGCTTTTTAAGTCACCTCATTGTTGTCCAGAATCTTCTGGACAAGTAATTATCTTCTTTTCCTAGTATAGATAATTGGTTCACCTTTCCACAGGAAAAATACTGTACCATCAATTCCTATCCCAACCCCAGGTGACCATACTTTTGAACTATAATTTTTAAAATACTTCCAGAGTATTTTAAAATATTTTGGTGAGTTAGCTTAGCAAACGCCATTGTTTGCTCCCAAGCCTGAGTTCAATCTCCAGGACCCACGTGGCAAAGGGATAATACTAACTGTGATAAGCTGTTCTATGATCTCAACATGCTTGCTCCTAGATGATCTCCATCCTGCCAACTTGATGATCAGTCCTGACTCTCCTGATATCTGTAGGACATCTTGGCATGGGATGCTGGCAACTCTATTAAAGAGTGAGGTGATAATTTACATACTCCTCACGAATGTGAGGAAATAGCCAGTAGCTCCATGATTCTCAAACATCTTAAGGAGGAAACAATTGTTTAGGAGAAAATTAAGCTACCAAACATGAAACTTGCTAGCGGTACATCATTTGTGATATTCCATGTCTGTGCTGTAGGACCAGTGATGTCTGCCACAGGCTCCCAGTACTTCCTATTGGCCTTGCTGCCTCTGCAAGCTGCCATTGCAGTCACAGGAATGCAAAGGCAGTGTGATACCCTGAGCATACCCTATAGCACCAGATATCTATTGGAATGGCAGGCCTTTGTGTGGACTTAATATTCTTTAATTCATTATTAAGAATTATTCATTAATGGGCATTTCTCACTTTTCTCATGCTAAATTTTGCTCATGTCGAAATTTGTATTTATCGAGAAATTACATTTGTTGGCTTCTCCTATTCCATAGGTAGGTGATCTGTTAGGAGCTTTACCTCAGAGGACTCACAGTCCCAGAGGGACTGTGAATTTAAAAAATGACCTTAAGTTTAAGTTTGTAGATGTCCATATCACATAAATATTATATAAGTTGATATGAACTATATTATATACCAAATAAGCCACAGCGAGGCCCCCTAGTTTCCTCTGAGCACTGACAAACCATGTATGTATGTATGTATGTATGTATATGTATGTATGTATGTATGTATGTATGTATATATGTATATATGCATGTATATACAATAATATGCTTTAGAGTTATATTGGAAATCATTCAGAATCTTTCAGATCAAAGGTCTCATTACTTTGCTTATCTTCTTTAATATGTGTGTGTGTGTGTGTGTATGTGTGTGTGTGTGTATGTGTGTGTGTGTGTGCGCGCATGTATCCATCCATTCATATATTCATCTCCACCAAAAGTGTAAATTAGATGACTTTCCTACCCTTAACATGAGAGTCTTAGAGTTTGGTGTGCTACCAAGAGTATTATTGTAAACCTTAGAACACACAACTGGGGCTTGTTAACAGGAGAAGTTCTGGGTTTTGCTCTGAATGTCACATTTTCCTGTAGTCAGCGCTGACTGTAACCAAGAGTTATTGAAGGCTCTGATAGTTGGAGGCTCTTCACAGACTCCTAGTACTTGCCTTCAGAAGACCAACATTTAAAATTCATTTTGTTGGTGTAAAACTGTTTAGTCATTTAGAATAATACTGTCGTTTTAACAAAAGCACCTTGGCAGCATGCTATTAGATAAAACACAGTTAATAAACTGTCAGGTCCTGAACCCACATGGTCTGGAAGACCAGCAATCACCCAAGGACTGGTGCTATAAATCTCTCCTAACAAACCTTAATTCACTTATCAGACTAATGAATGAGTTCTGATTTTCCTTTCCTGATCAGGCCCATTAACAGTCATGTTTAAAGTGATGTTCTTCATACTCCTAATGGCTGTTCTACAATCCTTGTATAGGAAACAAAGCAAACAAGAACCATAGCCCTCTCTACTTGAGACTGTGGGTAATAAATCATGGTGACTTGGGAATAATGGCTGTTTTCAAGTAGGTGACAATTGTCTATCAGGGCTTGCAAATTGTCACCTTGGTGTGGTGTTGTAAAGCAAAATGACCTCAATTCAAAAAGATGCCTCAGATTTTTAAGGGACACTTGAAAAACAGGAAAGCCCACAGGAAGGCCCATCAGCCCTGGTATGTACAGCACTCTTAATATTTCCTGTATTGATCACAGGTCATAAACTCTCATCAAGATTGAACACCGTGATTGTTCTAACTGTATATCTGAAGGAAATCAGAACATAAAACATAGCTAGCTTTACTCCTGCGCCTCAAGAACTTACCTCAATTATGATATGCAGATTTCCACCATGCAAAGTATTATTCATTTCCATTTTAAATAAAGTGGAATTCTATTTTAAATATTATATATATCAAGACATGTGTCCAGTTACCTGAAGAGGCCAGAAGAAGATGTCAGATTCTTTTAGCTGGAGCAACACAGTTGTAGACAACTTTTGTGGGTGTTGGGAACTGAGTTTAAGTCCTCTGTAATGGAAGTAAGTGTTCTTAACTATTAAGCCATCTCTCCAGATCCTTTATTCCAATTTCAATCCCCAAGGAGGGTATTTTCCTTTTACATACAGGTAGAGGGTCCTACAGTAGTCACAATACTCATGATACATGTAGAATTGCTAAGGAAAATTAGTATTTTTAGTTTGTTTATTTACTGTATATGTGTCTTTTCTTGATGCACTGTCTCACGCATCCCAGGCTGGCCTGGAACTTGCTGTGAGGCTCCGGGTGACCTTGAGTTTCTGATTGTCCCTCTCCCTAGCGTGCTGGATTGCAGGCATGTACAGCACCACATTTGATGTATGTGGGACTAAAAATCAAACCTAGAGCTTTGTGTATGCTACGCAGGGGCTCTACTATCTGAGCTGTATGCCCAGTCCTTTTTACTTTTAGAGAAATTTTGAAATACGTGTTTAAGTACATTGCAACGCAACTGTATTGTGTTGGTTTTTGTATTTCCTGGGCTTGGAGAATGAGCATTAACATAAGTATTTTCTAGAAGTAATTGTTTATAGCGTTAAGTAGTTGAACCTCATGGACAAATGGAATCCTGAGTTCCTCGTGTGCAGAGGCATCAAACAGGCTCTTGGCATCAGGATTAGAATTGCCAGCATTACAATTTCTGTAGTAAAACATGCCTGCTGTATTGGTTCCTATAGCTTGAGAGTTATAGACATTCTGGCAGTGCAGATGATTCCCAATGAGATTTTATTTGTAAAAAACTACTTTTTTCTTGGAAATGAAATGTATACTTTAATACCTGGAACTTTAAGCCTCAGATAGCTATTTTAAAATTTTTATTGCTGATTCTGTTCATGAGACTGACTTTATTAAATTTAAACTCATGCTTTCAAACATTCAGCAATGATAGTGAATGTACTCTTTATAATTATTTTCAAGGTTTTTTTTGTGTGTGTATGTGTGGTAAATTTTCGAGTGTTTGAGTCATGGTGTGTGTGGAAAGATCAGAGAAAAAGTGTGTCCAATTCATTGTCTCCTATCTTTGCATGGGTTCTGGGAATGAACTCACATCAGACTTCTTCTCCAGCAGACATTTTTATCTGCTGAGAAAACTCACTAGCCTTGCTTTAAAAACAAAACAAAAACAAACAAACAAAAAACAAACACCAAGGAAATCCTACTGTGTAGGGTTGGGGGTTAGGCACATACACCCTTGTATGTGCCTCAGTAGGCATATCCAGAGAATAATCGTGGGGTGGAGTCTCTCTTTCATCCTTTATGGCCTCTTCCACATGTGGAACTCATGATTCCTCTTTGGTCTGGGAGTTGAACTCAGGCTGTCAGATATCCTCTGGCTTTGAGCACTTTCTTAGCTGAGCCACTTGACTGGTTCCATTTTACTTTTCTACAACAGTAGCAATGTTATACTTTTCATTTGTTTCTATCTCCTGATTTCCAACCCCCCACCCTGGTCTGGTTCTTCAGCCCAAGTGTGAACACTAAAGGATGACCTCATTGATTACTGAACATGTATGTATAGAGTGCTTTAAACCTCATCTAGGGTTGTTGTGCTGAGGATTCGTCTGATTAGGAGGACTTAAGTTGTCACATGCATGGCCTTTCTCATCCTGGAGTTCCAGTTTTAAATCATGGAAATGAGAAGGCTCTACATGTACCTGTTTTCATGGATCACTTTTTAAATTGACACAAACCAAAATAAAACAAAAGGAAAATGATTGTGTGTTTCAAAGATCACCCACTATTCCACACTGTGAGTGAGCGCACTTTTGAAACTTGTACAGTTTTACTGAAGAATTTTAAAATGATCATGCATATAAATGTTTGGGTTAAGGACTTCAGTTGGTTGAGAACTTGCCTACCTTATATGTTTTATTGCCAGCATTGCACAAGTAAACATGATGTGCATACCTTTAACTGCAGTACTCTAGTCAGGAAAGCAAGATGATCATGAGTTCTTCATCTCGGAGACAGAGCCGATTAGAGGCCACTTGGGGATACAGGAAACCCTGCCTTGCACAGACATGCACATACATACATGCGTTATTTCATCAACATTTGGCAAATTTTGCCCATGACAGCATCAGACTTTCTGAGTTCTGCTTCCATCTGACAGATTATATAAAGTATTTATTTTTTGTAGCAATTGTGAAATTCATATTTTTCCATTGAAACACAGATTTTCACCTGTTGCATGAAAACTTTTCCCAAAGGACAGTATAGGTCACTTGATGTAGGGCGTTCATTCAAATATATGTAAATCAAAAGGATTAATAGATTGTGAAAACCTTTTCATTTTTTGCTTTGTTAAATAATCTTGTAAGATACCTTATATTAGGTTTTGTTTGCTTGCTTGTTGGTTTGTGTGTTAAAAGCAGGATCTTTCTGTGTAGCCAAGCAGGCCTTGAACTTCCCATTGGAGATGACTCTGCCAGTTGCTGTAGGTTGTGGAGGGTATAGAAGAATAAGATAAAAGGTGTTCTTTTATACACAGACACACAACACCAAATGACATTGGTGATACAAACTATCACCTGGCCCATTTATCTAGCCTGTGTGATTCTCTGCTGGGGGTCATTATGCTGACAATTGGTTTTATTCTGAGGATAAGATATCACATGCATGGCCTTTCTTTTCCAAGAGTTCCAGGTTCAAATCTGGAAATGCCACTGTTCTATATGTGGAGGCGTTCATAGTTCACTTTAAATTTGAAAGGAAATGTTAAAAACTGTTTTGTGGTTCAGGGATCCCAGTCAATTTTAGATCCTGGGTGAGACCAGGGTCTAGTTTTTAGGCATTCTTAGTTGACTGAAGGATGTATTGAAGATGGACATGCACACACATGTCTAAGTCAAGAGCTGCCCAGACTACTTCTTTATTCTCATTTTCTTGGACATGGAACATGTTTCTAAATCTTTAAAAGTCACTGGGGATTATTCACATCAAATTTGGCTCATGAAATGACTAAGTTCTCTAGAAACCTCATGTCAGCCGGCTGATCAGGGTAATGTTGGTTAAGATTTGATGTTGATTTGAAAAATCTGTTTCACATACCTGGGAAGATCCTGCAGTTTGGGAACATTGAGATGCTTCTGGTCCATCTTTCCAGGACTAGTATTGTGTTTATTCTTAATTTGAAGTGAATTAGTGAGTATTTAAAGATCATTTTGTTCCAAATTTTAACATTGCAATCTTGATAGTTTTGACCTATGCACTCTTTCATACAGGAAATAAGCTCGCTGAGTTCCTTAGTAAATCTTTTTTTTTTAATTACTGATTTTTTAATCTTCTTTTCTTTTTATTAGACATTTTCTTTATTTACATTTCAAATGCTATCCCGAAAGTTCCCTATACCCCCCCCCCGCCCTGCTCCCCTACCAGCCCACTCCCACTTCTTGGCCCTGGCATTCCACTGTACTGGGGCATATAAAGTTTGTAAGACCAAGGGGCCTCTCATCCCAATGATGGCCGACTAGGCCATCTTCTGCTACATTTGCAGAAACAAGACAAAGACAGAAACACTATAAAAACAGTAACCTGGGTAAAAGTATTCCTTTCCTAGAAACTAAAAACATTTATAGTTTCATTTATCTAAAAGTATTGTATTTGCCCAAGTAAAGCATTTATCCAGCAGTGTCAAATCCTTGTTACAACTCTTAGAATGTAGAACCTTTTATTAGGTTTACTTTGTGGAAATGTCATCCATGCATAATGCTCATTCTGATTTATTAAAGTCTTGTCCCTTATCTCCCTGCTATGTCTATCAGCTCTCTCCTCTCTTCAAGGCTCCTACCTTCAATCAGGAGATTTCGGTTGTTGGTTTTCATTCTTGTCTAGTTTTGTTTTCTTTTGAGACACACGTAGTTTAGCTTTTGCATGACCACATGACTATTCTTTAGGACCCTGGCCGACTCCTCATTAGGTGCCTAACTGAAGATAGTGATTGCCCCTCCTTCAGAATCCATTGGTAGCCTATAGTTCAGCAGTAGGGATAGGGCCCTATAAGCTCTGCAGACCTACAGACTTAATAAGGAAACTCCTAAAAGGCCATTGGGAAAGGGGGGGGGGGAACTTCATGCAGTTTACACGTAGTTTAGCTTTTGCATGACCACATGACTATTCTTTAGGACCTTTATCATGAATGGGTGTTGGATTTTGTCAAATGCTTTCTCAGCATCTAAGGAGATGATCATGTGGTTTTTACCTTTGAGTTTGTTTATATAGTGTATTACATTGATGGATTTCCGTATATTAAACCATCCCTGCATTCCTGGGATGAAGCCTACTTGGTCATGATGGATGATCGTTTTGATGTGTTCTTGGANTTCCTCTATAACTGCTTCTAGTTGTTTAACTGTGTTTTCCTGCATTTCCTTCTTATAGTCCTCCATCATCATCATGACGAGTGACTTTATATCCATGTCCTGTTTTTCTGGTGTGCTGTTGTATCTAGGACTTGATGGGGTGGGTGAGTTTGGATCTGGTGATGCCAAGTACCCTTGGATTCTGTTGCTTCTGTTCTTAAGCTTACCTCCTGCCATCTCTAACCAAGGAGACCTGTGGTTGCAAGACAGGCTGGGGGGGTCCCTCGGAGAGTGCGCAGAGCCCGCGCCCGAGCCCTGGGCTGGTGCGGGCCCACAGGACCAGACTGGAAGGGGAAGGGAGAGTCTGTCCTGGGCCGGGCCTCCAACCCTGTCCTGGCTGGTGACCCAGGCCACACGGGATTGGGCAGGAACAGATGCTGCGCTCAGCTGTTCAGCTGTGGTCCCAAGACAGGCTGGGGGGTCCTGCGGAGAGTGCGCCTCTCTCTAATATTTTGAGTCACTTAAAAAGCAAAGAAGTGAACTTCAAGTGAATGCACTACAAAATTATGGTAAAAAATTTTTATTTAATTGAAATATTGAAAGTTTGATCAAAGAAACATAAAAATAAGGTGTAATATGAAGTAGTAATAATTCTCAATTATGTATTTGTACATATGAGTATTACAAAAGTAGATTTAAAATGGCTAGGCATATTACATATTACAGGAGATCTGGGAAGATCCACCTGTTTTTATTAAAAAATTAACATTTTTGCTATAGTCTTGCTTGTCCAGGACTACCTACATAAGGTAAATTTGAGTTTGTAAAATGCTTCTCAGTTGGCTTTTATAAGCAGTTATTTTAATTAAGTGGGGTTTTTTTGTTGTTTTGTTTTTTGAGACAGGGTTTCTCTGTATAGCCCTGGCTGTCCTGGAACTCACTCTGTAGACCAGGCTGGCCTCGAACTCAGAAATCCGCCTGCTTCTGCCTCTCGAGTGCTGGGATTAAAGGCGTGCGCCACCACCGCCCGGCTTAATTAAGTGTTTTTAAAGTGTTAGAAACTCAGTGCTTCTTCTTCCTGAGAATTTGAGGATTAGTGTAAGTACTTTTATTTGTAAGCTTATCAGAACAACATGCCTTCTAGTTTCAGAGGCTTTCTCATTCAGTCCTTCATGTCATGTAAGGGATACTAGATAGTGGTTAAGAGCACTTGCCAGTCTTGTAGAAGACCAGAATTCAGTTCCCAGCGCCCAATTCAGCTGTGACACAACCACCATTACCTCCAGCTCCAGGAGCATCTGATATCCTCCTCCTGTCTCTGTGGGGACACATACCCACACACAGACACATACTCATTATTAAAAATAATAAATCTTTTAAAAATTCAACATGTGTAGTTAACAAAACATTGTACAAATGCACTGAGAATGGCTTTCCCGGGTTACCAAGCCTATGGCAGGCAACTGAAGAATCCCAGCCACGGGTTGGAAATGGACACAGAAACACAAAAATCTTTTATCAGATCAGGTTGCCAAGAGCAGCTCTCATTTATACTGTTCTTGAGAAATTGTGCTCAAAACAGGCAATTAGAATAGCAACAGCACAAGGAGTGAAGCCAGGGTTCCTCCTTGTCTTAGGTTTTAAGTATCGGAAATTTATACTTAACCCTATTCTTTTTTTTTATTAGATATATTCTTTATTTACATTTCAAATGTTACGTTCTTAGCATTTGTTGTTAGCGTCATCAGACTGATGAAGTCAGATGCCTGCCGGCCTGCCTTTGCTTTACATCCTGTGACTGAATAGAATACCCAAAGCATTGTGGGAAGGCAGCAGTTGACTCCTACATGTTGTCCTCTGACCTTGACACATGTGTAAATGCCCTTCTAGCACCTTACTCCCCTAACATATGTATTCCAAACAAATGATACCCTGGTTTGTACCTCTGTTGGTAGAGTACCTGCCTAGCATAGCCGAAGGCCTCGGTTCTATCCCTAGCACTACATAAAGCTAGCTTTATCTTCACACCTGTAGTACCAGCCATGCAAGTATGAGAACCTGACGTCTAGAATGCAAAACTACACATTATGATTTATGAAATTGAAGCCATCATATCTTAAATGAAGCCAGCCAAGCAGGCTATACATCACAAGATGAAAGCTGTAGAAGCAATACCCCTGGCACATGCTTTGACCAGCTCACCGTTGACTGTGGTGGTGTACTGCAGTGTAGAGAACAGACTGTGCGAAATGGAAAACAAGTATGGACTCCATGAGCATGTACCTCTCTACATATTACCCGTACTTTTTTTTTAAAGCCGACATCCACATAGTCTCAAGCAAGAGTCTTAGAATATGCAAGACACTAGACTCAGGTAGTGAAGTACGGTGTGGCCTGAAAGGAATTAAACAGGTTTGGTGATGAGACATATTTGTCCTTGTCTGCCTTGATGGAGTCTTAAGTTTCAGCAAGATAAGGAGGAGCTCAGTGACTCCAGTTATTCCCTGTGTTTGTAGAAGACGGAGAGTCTTTGTTGTGGCTTCAGTATGAAATGACCCGCAAAGGCTCATGTATTTGAGTATTTGATTTTCAGCTCTGTTTGGAGGTTCTGTGACCATTAGAAGGTGCAACCTTGTTGAAGGAAATGTATTACTAGGGGTTGTATGTTCTATACAAACTATACAGAGTTCGTATTTGAGTTTGTATAGGATGACATCAGTTCCTGTTCTCTCACTTTCCTTCCTGATCTGTGGGTGAAGTCTCATCAGCCAGCTTCCTGACTACCATGCTGGCCTCATGCTCCTCCTGCTGTGTCTTCCCCACCCTAATGAACTCTCCCCCTTCTCAGATTTTAAACCAAAATAATATTTTTTTTTCTTACTTGCTTTCTGTTAGAGTGTTTTATCATAGTGACAGAAAAGTAACTGATACAGTCTGGTAAGCAAGGAGAGATTCAGATGGTTGCAGTTATTAGATAGAACTAAGTAACTGTCTTGTGCATTTATGCAGACTACCCGCAGCCCTGAGGAAGAACCAACCATCCCCAGGTAGCAGGATGCACGTTCTCAAGTACACACACACACACACACACACACACACACACACCCCGACACACATGCGCTTACTCATGCATGCATGTACAAACACATTACTACTGATACAGATGTCAGTATTCCCAGAAAGAGATTTCAAAAGTTTTTTATGACTGTTTTCCAAATATTCAAAAATATCCATTGAATAAGACTAAAATTAAAGTTACAGAAAAAAACTACACATAGTGTAACAGGAAGCATACAAGAAGTTGACAGCAGGCTACACTATGTTACAGGTTGGTGAAGGTGGTGACAGTGACGGCTCAGCTATAGGAACTGTGCTGAGTGAATCATTGAGACAAACTTCTTTTTAATGGGCACAGCATTAGTGAACTAGGTGACAACTTCCTTTAACCAAATAATATATAGTTGGAAAAGTCAAAGAAAAAAGAATATTTAGAAAAGTAATATGTTAAAAATTTCCAAATTTTGTGCAAACTATGAATCCATATATTTGAGCACAAGAATCAAAGATAGACTTACATTTAAGATTTTAAAAGATGATTTAGAAAGAGAAAATTATAAGTAGTTAGGAGTAATTTTTTAAAAATCTATGATGACTAGTCTGGTGGTATATACCTTATTCCCTGTACTCAGGAAACAGAGGCAGGTAGGTCTGAGAGCCTAGAGTCAGCCTGGTCCAGGACAGGGTGGGCTATAGAAAGAAATGTTGTTTAAAAAAACAAAAATAAAATAAGGCAGTTGTGGTGATGTATGCCTTTAATGTCAGTACTCAGGAGGCAGATGCAGATAGATCTCTGGGAACTAAAGGCCATCTTGTCTACATAGCAAGTTCCAGGCCTACTGGGTCTAAATAGGAAGACTATTCCTCAAGTTAAACAAACAAACAAACAAACAAATAAACTAACAAAACTTGAAAAATCAGAAGAAGACTGAGATGTCTAGCATATGTATAACCCCAGGTCTGAGCCCCAGCACTGGAAGGAGCAGGAGTTTTACCTGCCACCTTGGGCTTGATTGACTGTTGCTTTTGGCCAGGGCAAGGTGGATGAGGGCAACTGGGTGTTGTGAGCTTACTACAAGCTGGCATGAAAGTGAAGAGATGACAAGAGGAAATAGGGCTAAAGGTTGGTTTTTCCCAGACACACCTATAATCCAGTTTTTCAAGCTAGGCTCAGGTTGCCTCCACTTGAATCTATCTATGAATCTACCTGTGAACTAAGTCAGAGCCGTCAGCACCCTCTCACTTCCCCCACATCCCATTAGAGGGCAACATGCCTTCCAATGAAGTTTCCGTTTCAGATTCAAACAATAACATGTACAGGGAGTGCATCTCTCCAGTGACACTGGCAAGAGAGGTAAGTGATGATGTCACCTAGAGTTCTGAATATTCATCTGATAAGAGAAAACTCATCAGAGAAAGGAAAAAAGGAGCAAGGGAATCTTAATTTCTGGTAATAAGAAAAAAACATCCTCTTTCCCAAGTGAGCAGAAGATTTAAGTGCTAGACACTGAGAAGATAACAGAGTCAAGTAAGCCTGTCATTAAGTAGTTAAAGAAACACAAGTGAGAGGCATTGCATGCCTATGAAATCACCTAAAGGTTATTCCCTGTAAGCAGTGTTGGTGAAGATACCGAGGAATTAGAACTGTTCCACACTACTGCTGGGAATGTGACACGGTACCACTATTTTGAGAAACAGGGTAGGGATTCAGAGAAAGTCAGATAGAGGGATGGGAGATGGCTCACTGGATAAAATACTTGATGTGTATGCATGAGAACCCAGGTTCAAATTCCAGCACCCATATAAATTCCAGGTCTAGTGCTATTTGTAACACCCCAGCACTGGGGAAACAGATAGCAAGATCTTACTTGCTAGCCAGCCAGTCTAGCCAAAATGGCGAGCTTTGGGTTTAGTGAGAGACCCTGCCTTAAAAGTTAAGGTAGGGACAAGGATTATGACACCAAAAGACAAACCAATAAAGACAATTTTGACATAGCCAAATTTGAAAACTTTAGGCTTTAAATATGTATGTCTTGTTATATTTCATTTATGTGCTGTTAATCCAGTTCCTTTAACAATGAGAAAGCCTACTTCCCCGCTCTGTGTCATGATGTGATATGCCTCCTCTCTGTGCTGGGTTGTGAATGTGAGAACCCATTACATTTTGTTCTTTTCTGTTGTTGACAAGGAAGCATAAAACCTCAGTGTGACAAATGTCAAAAATGCATATTTCCATCAGAGGAATATCTCATGTTCTTTTGTTAAACGTTTGTTCAGAGATGCATGATTGGGCCTTGTAAAGAAAATAACACCCAACTTTTCAGGATTTGGGGAAAGAGAGTCCAATCCTTCATATACATGAAAACACACACACACACGTACACACACACGTACACACACCAGCAGCCTTTTATGTCTTGGCTCAGAATTGCCGCGTGATGAAATGTAGGCCACCAGATTGAATTACTCCATCGAGCAGCCGCTGCCCTGTGTTAATGGTAATTGCACAGAGACTGCAGTCTTTCTGGGCAACATCTCAGATATTTACCTCCTACCGTTTTTCAATTCAAACCTTTGATGAAAATATTCCCAGTCCTTCTTTAAAGCAGACATCCAACTGTCTTTCTTGACAAAAGCAAGGTCTCTAAATCAGATCCTGACAATTTCTGACACAGCGGTCTACCCACATCACCTTTTACCTGTGTCACTATGTCATTTCCTAGAGGAGAAAGTGTCCATCAGAGGAACAATTGCTGTAGGTCTCAGGGCTAGAAGGTTGAGCCTGCCAGGAAAATGGAAGAAGAAAGGGGGAGATTATTTGTTCCTTTGACTCGAGTTGAAGAAATTCAATGACAGGTTGACTAAATGTAATAAATGAAATAGAATTGTTATTTGTCTTGGAGATATATCTATATATATAGAGATGAAATCTTTAGATATTGTTGTTTTGAAGATGGTAGGGAGTAAAATTCCAAATTATTTTTTATGTTTGTTCATTTACTTACTTATTTTGTGCATGTGTGCATATCCAAGTCAGTTTATGTGCACCACAGGCATGTGAGTTCCGGAGGTGGCCAGAAGAAGGCATAAGATCCTCTGTACCTAGCATTACAGATGGTCATGAGTCACCAGGCGTAGGTGCTAGCAGCTAAATCCAGACCTTATGGAAGACTAGCAGACACTTGTAATTTCTGAGCCATGTCTCCCTTCCCTAAAATACCATCTCTCTTTTTTTTTTTTTTTTTTTTTGGTTTTTCGAGACAGGGTTTCTTTTTTAGCCCTGGCTGTCCTGGAACTCACTTTGTAGACCAGGCTGGCCTCGAACTCAGAAATCTGCCTGCCTCTGCCTCCCAAATGCTGGGATTAAAGGCGTGTGCCACCACGCCCGGCTATAAAATACCATCTCAATTTCCCTTGATTCCTTCTTCATATTCCTCATCTTCCTCCCTTCCTCTTTCTCTCTCATTTCATTTATATTTTGTTGTTATTGTTGTTGTTTGATACAGGGACTCAGGTATCCCTGAACAAACATACTCCTTGTAACCACACTTGACTCTGATCTTTCTGGCTCTACTTTGAGTGTGTGTGTGTGTGTGTGTGTGTGTGTGTGTGTGTGTGTGTGTGAGTGTGATCATTGATATTTGCACTACATCAAGCTCCATCTAATATTTTCTACAAGCTACAGCTTTTAAGGAGGCAGTAAAACAGTTGTCCTTCCTTCCTTCCTTCCTTCCTTCCTTCCTTCCTTCCTTCCTTCCTTCCTTCCTTCCTTCCTTCCGTTGATTTAATTTATCTTTTGAGTAGTTACCCTAGCATCACCATATTTAGCAGGCTGTTTTGTTTGACTCTCAGGGCCTCAGGTCAGTTTTTGGTCAATCTCCTGTCCCTACTGTAAAAATCACACTTCAGTAAGAGGAGGTTATAGAAGCTGTGATTACTGCAAACAGCTTTGTGTTGAATCCTGGTGGTATTGCAGTGGTCTGAGAGCAGGATGCAGGAAAGTCAGCACTGGTGAGAAGGTCTGGATGACCTGAGAGTGAACCTCTCCATGTTGATCTCTCTGTCTGGTGATAGTTGGACCCTGATCTCCCATTTTGTTGGAAGAGTGTACTTGCTAATTGCTTTTCTGGATCCAATTGTAGCATCGTATGTTTGATGGATGGAGCCCTCTGGGGACTGGCTTTCCAGGTTTGGTGAATGAGCAGCTGAAGGCACAGCAGGCTTGCTCCTTGCTGCCAGCCTGAGTTTGTTCTTCCCATGTGGATGCCTCATTATGGCATAAGCTTTGGAATGCCATTTGCCCAGAATACTGTCAGATAGTGATACTGGAGTGCTCTTGAGTTCTCGTGCTCTTGAGTTCTCTCTCTCTCTCTCTCTCTCTCTGTGTGTGTGTGTGTGTGTGTGTGTGTGTGTGTGTGTGTGTGTGTATGCGCACCTACACTCTCATTTCTGTACACACATATGTTTCCCTTGCTATGGAGGTCAGAGGTCGGTGTTGTTATTTTCCTGTATTGCTCTCCGTTCTAGTCTCCTTTGGTTAGATCTCTCTGAGCCCAATGCTCATTCATGAAGCCAAGGTGGCTGACCAGTGAGCTCCAGGGTTTCACTATCTTGTCATCAGTGCTGGAATCCCAGATACATATCCCCTCACCAATCCTTTACCACACTCACTGTATGTGTGTGCACACAGTGTGCCTGTGTCATAACACTTATTTGTATGAAGGTCAGAGGACAACTCATGAACGTTGAGTGAGTCTTTTCTCTCCTTTCCCCATGTTGATCCCTGGGTTTCAGACTCAGGTTGTCAGGCCGGGTAGCAAGTGCTAAAACCAACTGAGCCATCTCACTCTCCCTGTGTTTGCCCCTAGGTCAGTGCTAATGATCCAATCCCAAGTCACCATGCTAACAAGCACTCAACCCTCTGAACTCCACACTTGGATTGCGGCCTATGGTATTATTGCCCCACAAAAGGTCCTCTCACACTTAGCATGGTCCCAGACAGGGCCCAATCAAATTGTAAAATAGAGAGCAAAGCTATAGGGTGGAGATGGGGGGAAAATTAGATTTGAGAATAAAGCATATATGTCTTATATTCTCATAGTGGCAAGAGTGACAAAGGAAAGACATTTTCAAGTGTCTTGCCACATAAGACCTTGAATGAAGCTGGACTGTACTCTGATGTAGCCAAATACATTTAAGAACAGAGACTCCTTTGGTGAACTTGTATTTCCCCATTGGTTAAGGGGTTCTTTGGAAGGAGTTAGCATCCTAGAGAAATCTCTGTGTGTGGCTCCCAGTTGTTCTTCTCTTCTTTTGGTGTCCTTCTCTAACTTCTTTACTGATTAATGGCTCAAAGAGGCCACCAGGAACATAAACTTGCTTGTGGCATCAAAGGTCCCTGAATACTTAATGTCTCTCTTTTTCAGTTATACTTGAATTCTTTAAACTGAAACCAAAAACTTGGGTTTGCACTGTGCTGAAGAACATGTGTGTAATTGATATATGTCATATATAGATTAAAAATATATTGAGAAAAGACTTAATATATTGAGAAAATACATAAATATAGAGAGTATATATGCATTTATAAAGGATATATATATGTATATATATATGTGTGTGTGTGTGTGTGTATATATATATATATATATATATATATATATATATATATATATATATATACAGAGATTATATAGAGAAAAAGAAAAACCATGTAAAGAGAAAGAATATTTAGAGTGAGGAAGGCACCCGGTCCCCCAAGTACCCTATAAGTGTGTGCTCCTAGCGTCCTATGTTCGGGAGGTCTCCACTCCTACTGGCCCATTCACATAATGTCAGTTTTCCTGATCTTGTTACCTTTCAGGTTACCTTGGACCCTTGCTGTGTCAGGCATAAAGGTTTCAATAGTTGTGTTTTTATGAATACTTCTTAATACCCAAAATCAGACTGGAGAGTAACAGGTTGTATGATATATCAGAAAGAATAGTTTATGGATTGTTGGGACCTGAAAACCTCAAGTTGTGTTCTCAGAGATACTGAATAGTGTTTATTAGCTATCATTCATTCTGTATCTGTCGGACTTAGCAGGATTTTATATAGTCTCTTCATCAGGGTTGAGGTACGTGTAGTTTGTAGCTTTAAAGGGGTGTCTATAAAAACAGCCCTGTTTCTTGTATTGTACCAAGGTCTTCTATATGTATTCACCCCAAACTCTTATTTTACATTCAACATTTTAGCAACACCTTACATTCACATGGTTTTCAACCTCCTTCACATTGGAGGTTTTAATAATTTAGTTGAATATTAAAAAAGTATATGGTGGCCAATACATTCTGTCTTAAAAGACCACAATGAACTTGATTAAGTATCTGTGAAAGGTGATTGTTTTACTGTGATTAAAAACACCAACCAAAAACAAACTAGGGGAGGAAAGGATTTATTTTTTTTCCAGATTCAAATAATAGTTCATCAATGATAGAAGTCAGAGATGACATTACTGAGGAATGTTCATGCTGCCTTTGTCATTGGCTAACTCTCAACTGGCTGTCCTACACAGCTCAGATTGCCTGGGTAGGGACAGTGCTGCCCACAATGGGTGTGACTTTCCTAAGTCTATTGACAACTTAGTCTACCACAGACAGGCCAGTGTGATCAAGGTAGGTTTTGTTGAGGTTTCATCCTTGAAGGGGACTGGAGGATATGCCAAAGACAAGAAAAAATAGTTAGTTAGTTAGTTAGTTAGTTAGTTAGTTAGTTAGTTGATTGGTTTTATGTGTGGCAGGGGATTGTGTACTGATGCATGTGCGTGCCATGGTAATCTTGTAGAGGCTAGAAAATAGCTTGAGGGAATTGATTCTTTCCTTCCACCCTAGGACCTGTGTCTTGAACTTCAGTTGTCAATCTTGGCAGCCAATGGCTTTACCCACTGAACCGTTCATTTCCAGTTCTAAATGTGCAGATTCTTGCAGACAAGGTTTCAGCTTCTTCAGAATCCACTGATGGAGTAACTCTCCACTCATTAAACAGTTCCCCTGTTAACCTCATAAATGTGCTGTGCGATGGGTTGCTTGGAGGCCTGGGTGATGAAATCTGATGCTTAGCAAAGCTGGCCTTAGACACAGATTTTTCCTTTCACACTGTTGTAAATTTCCTGACATTGCACTCCAAATACATCATGCTCATGTTGACTCTCCTCCTCATGGCTGTCAGAAACTGTGCGTCTAGACACTAACATGAAGACATTTGGAAAGGCCTTCGTGCCCGTCTGACACTGGGGAGCTGACGAAGAGAGAAGCAGCTACACGAAGCTGTGCCTGCTCTTCCCAAACCCCCATCAGCTTTGTAATATGTCCAATGAAATTGTGACTTTTTCTTTCCTTTTCACAAATTCTTCTGTGATGGAGCTGTGATTTGCAATAATCTTGTCATACCATGCTCAAAATACGACTAAATGAAGACATTTGTGAAAGGCAATGATTGTAAATCACATGCAAATTTCAGCCTGGCTGGAATTAATCAATACAGAAACAGAACCTTCATTCCAGACATAATGATGCTGTTGCTAATCCCATAGTGCTCTATTTCCATGGGAATTGGGCTTTTATTTTGAGCCAAATCGCCCCTCTTCTTTTTCTTGAAGACAAAGTACAGGAATGTGTGTGTGTGTGTGTGTGTGTGTGCGTGTGCGTGTGTGTGTGTGTGTGTGTGCGTGTGTGTGTGTGTGTGTGTGTGTGCGCGCGCGCGTGCGTGCGCGCAATCTTAACAATAACTTCCTTGGGGACGAGCTACTAGGAAGGAAACAAGGAAAATCTGGACTGTCTGGAAGAGTTAGCATTTCCCTTCCAATTCAAGGTACTCATTTAGTGACTTTTTCCATACTGTATAAATTTTAATTTAATTTTTAAAAGTCTTTTAAAGTGTTATACATGTATATAATAAGTTTTAGTTGTTTCACCCCATAACCCTCTCTTGTTCCCTTCTTTCTCCCCCTGGTCCCCTCCTCATTTCGTGGCTTGTATTGTTGCTCTTCTTGTGAGCCACTGAGTTTAATTAGGGTTGCTTGCTTGAGCGTAAGCAGATTGTTTACTGGAGCATGGATAACTCATTTAAAGGTCCTGGGCTTGGGGCTTAAGAAGATCTCTGAGGTGACTTGTCCTTTGGGATGAGAGATTTCTTAGAAGAGTTGTTAACACTGCAGACAGACAGCATAGCAGTGAGAGGCTTGGAGCTAGACTAATTCCTTGGTGGGCAGACAGATAAGGACAGGGGCCATGATGACAAATATAGATGGCCAACTTTCAAGATGGCTGACTTCTTCTTCACTGTCATTTCTGGAGACAAAAGCCTGGCAACTCATAACAAAGACCTTGCAGGCTTAAGACCTTGTAGAGTTTTTCCCTCCCCCACAGCCCTCATCCTTCACTGGTGAACTGAATCAACTTGTTCCAGGGCCTGATCAGGACATGCAACCTCTCTACAAACCAGCAAACCAGGCAACCCTAAAGTCTTAAGGGACTTATACATTCCAGCCCTGGAGAAGAGACTGGATTTCAGCTTGTGGAGTTCCACTGGTGTGCTTTTGTCTTTGTGTCTGCTGCATGTTTCCTCACCCTCAAATAAATAGCCTTTCCTCATGTTTGCTGCTGTCTGTGGTTTTCAAGATTTCTCTGCTCATACCTGTTGCCCTCAAGACTCTTTGTGTCTTTTATAACTGTTAGCATTTTTTTTGCTCCAACTTTTATTGCTCAGAGAAAAAAATTCTACCTTTTTTCTCCAATTTTTTATTAGATATTTTCTTCATTTACATTTCAAATGCTATCCTAAAAGTCCCCTATACCCTCCCCACCCTTGCCCTGCTCCCCTACCCACCCACTCCCACTTCTTGGCCCTGGCGTTCCCCTGTACTGGGGCATAAAAAGTTGCAAAACCAAGGGGCCTCTCGTCCCAATGATGGCCGACTTGGCCATTTTCTGCTATATATGCAGCTAGAGACACGAGCTCTGGGGGTACTGATTAGTTCATATTGTTGTTCTACCTGTAGGGTTGAAGACCCCTTCAGCTCCTTAGGTACTTTCTCTAGCTCCTCCATTGGGAACCCTGTGTTCCATCCTATAGATGACTGTGAGCATCCACTTCTGTGTTTGCCAGGCACTGGCATAGCCTCACTTGACATAGCTATATCAGGGTCCTTTCAGCAAAATCTTGCTGGCATATGCAATAGTGTCTGGGTTTGGTGGCTGATTATGGGATGGATCCCCGGCTCCAGCAGTCACTAGTTGGTCCATCCTTTTGTCTCAGCTGCACACTTGATCTCTGTAACTCCTTCAATATGTGTTTTGTTCCTAATTCTAAGAAGGGGTGAAGTATCCACACTTTAGTCTTCGTTCTTCTTGAGTTTCATGTGTTTTGAAAATTTTATCTTGGGTATTCTAAGTTTCTGGGCTAATATCCACTTATCAGTGAGTACATGTTATGTGAGTTCTTTTGTGATTGGGTTACCTCACTCAGGATGATACCCTCCAGATCCATCCTAAGCTCCACCCCACAGTTACCTGGCAACAGCCAGGAATGTTGACCCACTCTTGCTCTCTTGCTTTCTCTTGTTCTTCCTTTCCCTTCCCCTTTCTCTCCTGCCATTCCGCCATTCCCTTCCCCACCTCTCTCCACGTGCTCATGGCCAGCCTCTTCTCTACTCCTGTAATTCTCTTCTCTTCTCTTCTCTTCTCTTCTCTTCTCTTCTCTTCTCTTCTCTTCTCTTCTCTTCTCTTCTCTTCCCTCTTCTTCCTTCTCCTCTCCTCCCCTCCTCTCTCCTCCCTTCCTGTCCTCTCTCCTCCTCTCCCCACTCCCCTTTCCTCCTCTTCCCTCACCTCCATCTCTCTCTCTCTGCCTTTCTCTGCCTCCACTACCCTGTACACCATTGGCTTGGGTTTTTGTTTTGTTTTGTTTTGTTTTTAAGTCATGGTATCTGTTTATAGCCCTGTCTCTTGTCTGGAACTCACTTGTTAAGTAGAAGAGGCTGGACTCAAAGTCATAGAGATACACTCAACTATGCCTCTCCAGAGTTAGCATTAAAGGTGTGAGCTGCCATGCCTGGCCCGAATATTTTGACAACAAAATTTCAAAAGAAATTACCAAGCTGGGCAGTGGTGGCGCATGCCTTTAATCCCAGCACTTGGTAGGCAGAGGCAGGTGGATTTCTGAGTTCGAGGCCAGCATGGTCTACAGAGTGAGTTCCAGGACAGCCAGGACTACACAGAGAAACTCTGTCTCAAAAAACCAAAAATTAAAAAATAAATAAATGTAAATAAATATAAAAAAAGAAATTACCTTTTATTTTATTATTGCCTGCCAAGGGGAAACCTTATGGATTTATTGAGGAGGGTGGTCCCCATTTGTGTGGCTTCACCAGTAGCTGCTGACTCCTCGTTTGCAGAGCCTAGGCTAGTTAGCTAGGCCTTGCCTTTGAAACTGAGGAATGACAGCTACTATGGAGTTAACATATAAACGTATAAAAAGTATAAAAGGTTAAAAGAAAGGCAGTTGGTACCTTTTCCCAATCTTTGTGTTACCTTTTTCCAATTCTTGTGTAATTGTGGAGTGTATGCATGTCTTGCATGTTTGTGGATGCACACATATGTGATGTGTTTGTACACTTTTGCACATACATCTGGAAGCTTTTTTGAATCATCCTTTATGAGTCTTCCACTTTATTCATTAAAGTATATATAAATATGTCAGAAATTCTCTGCTAGCAGGCCAGTACTACAAGAGAATCTTTTATAAAATTATATTTAGTATTTATTTAGTGTGTTGTTGGGCATGCATATGTTACAGTCTGGTTATAGGGGTCAGAAGACAACTTGTGGAAGTTGTTTCTCTCCTTCTATCATGTGGGTCCCAGAAATTGAACTTTCTTGGCAAATGACTCTACCTACTGAGCCATCTTATTGGTCCAAGAAGTGTTCCAGGAAGCTTTTTAAGGAACAGCATAATGGTGATGTGGGGAACGTTTGATGTTAATAAGGAACAAAAGGGGTCAGGAATATAAAAATTTCCTTTAATATTTTGAAAAGAGATCAAAGCCAAAATTGCCAAAATTAATATTAGCAAAATATAGCCTCTGGATTTTGTTCATATAGGCCATGAGCAAAGACTATATTCATTTTTAAAATTGTTCTACATTGTGTGTGTGTGTGTGTGTGTGTGTGTGTGTGTGTGTGTGTGTGTGTGTGTGTTTATGGAACAGCATGTATATATTGAGGTCAGAGGATAATTGGTAGGTAGTTCTCTTTTACCATCATGTGGGTCCTTTGGATCAGTCCTGTTTGTTTGTTTTTTCCTTTGTCATTCCTCCAGCACTTCCTCCCTCTCTCTTTCCCTGCCTCTCTCCATCCCTTTTTTATTTGTTTTATTTATTTCCCTCAGAATTCTAAGAAATACCTTCGGGAAAAAGACTCAAATGATCAATGGATGTGTAATGGAGACCAAATGTAGCTCACAAAGCCAGTTATTTGCTATTTGGTACTGGCTAAAAGCAACAATTATAATTGCCTTAGAGGGTTGTGACATATGTCAGAATTTTATTCTGACTATAATAGCGGAAGGAAAATAGGGAGAGCTGGGAACTTACTATTAAAATGTATCTCCAGTTGAAGTAGAGAGTATAGCAAAATCTATAAGTAGCATAAAAGTTAACATTGTATCTTTTGAAGTCTAGAACACTCATTGTGGGAAACATTAATGCAAAGTATAGTTAGTATGTTTAATAGTACAGTTAAAGAGATAACTGACAAGTATGGAAAATTCTAGATACAAAAGAACCAAAAATAAATAAATAAATAAATAGATAAATAAATAGATAAATAAATAAATAAATAGATAAATAAAGGGCAGGTTCTGAAAAGATGGTTCATCGGTGAAGAGTACTCTGGTTTTCCAGTAGTAAATCAGTTGGCTCACAATTGCCTGTAATTCTAGCTACAGGGCATCTGATGTCATCTTTTGGTTCCTCAAAAATAATTATTAACAAATGTATAAAGAAGAAGAAACAGAAGAAAGTTTCAAAAGCATAATGGAACTCTATCCATCTTTATTAATAGAAGTGGTCAGAAAGTAGAGATTACAAAATTTGATAGAAAACAAAACCGTGTTGTAGGCTGTGTTTAAAAGACCATCCTAAATATAAGGATATAGTGATAAAAACGATACAAAAGAGTCTACTATCAACTGTGATTAAGAAAGTTGAAAACAAATGTTTTAATACTTAAGAGAGACCCTTACCAACAGAACAATACACCCAACGAGAAAAGACTAATATTATCCTCTGTAATGTTAAACCCTTCATCAAGGAAAGAGTTTAGGGGCTGAAGATGAAGGTTAGTAGTTCTAAATAGAAGCTGCTCCTACAGGAGATGCAGATTGAGTTTCCAGATCTCTCCTTAGGCAGCACACAACCACCTGTAAGTCTGTTTTCAGGGAGTTTGACATTGTCTTCTCGCCTCTAAAGGCACCTGGACTTAGTTGGTGCACATAGTTACATGTAAGCCTTCTCTCATGGAAGAAAATAAATAAATTAAGAAACTGTAAAACTTTAACATTAATGTATATGTAAACAGTAACAGAGTCTCTGCATAAAACAAAAAAAAATAAAGTCATAAAAAAAAAATAAAACTTGGGGAATGAACAGAAACCCACCAGTGTAGTTTTAGATACTCACATAGATTCTCTCAAGGTCACAGACTGGCAATTATTACAGTCACCTTGACTTAGGTGATATCTATATAATATTTCTTCCAACAGTTTTTAAGTGCACATGGAATATTTCTTGATAATAGGTCACTTGTGTGTTACAAAAGCTGACCAATATAAAAGCTCTGATACAAATAGCACTCACCGAGAGTATAGTATATTTCCCCTAAAACTCGATAACAGTGAGATAACTAGAACACCCCCGCCCAATCTTAGAAATGAAATAGTATACACCCAAACATCCAGAGAATGAAAAAAGAATAGCAAATTCCACTTTGATTTGCTGTCTTAAACTATCTTTTTTTTAATGGTCATTTAAAAATTACACAGGTGCACTGTGTTCTTCACATTCACACATATTTAATAATAGTAACTGTTGTAGGGTTTGTAATGGCAGAGTCTATAATATATTTTAACTGCTTTTGGCTGATTGCCTTACTCTTTTAACTCATTTGAGGAATTATTATTTTGGAGAAAATATATCAAATTTGACAACTGATTAATATTTTAAAAGTACCTTTAAAGCCTTTGCCTTATTTGTCTGTTTGTCTGTATATCTCAAACAAAGAAGCACTGAGGGATTCCCTCTCATCAGCCCCTCCTGACTTGTTCTTTAGGAAGCTGTCAATCTAACTGGTCTTCACATTGTAGAAATTGTCCTGGGAATTACGAAATGCTGAACCATCCCAGTGTGAAGTAGTTCTGCAGATCTGTTGTTACAGTGTTCAGTGTCTACTCTTTGACCAAGAATTCTTTCTTTGTGTAAATTCCCAGCCACTTCCCAGTTTTTATACTTACTGAAACATGAAACATTAGGTTGTAGATGACATAGAACCTTTTCTGAAACAACGGCAAGGATGGGGATTTGGCTTGGTGAATTGAGTGCTAGCATTCACAGCTCTTCTAAAGCCATGGCCACAGTCTCCAGGACAAGCTGTATAAATCTGACATGGATAGGCTATAGTGAATCCCCATCACTTGGGAGGGGAAGACAGGTGGATCAAAGGCTCAGGGTCTCTCTTGACTGTATTGAAAGTTTGTGGTTAACCTGGGATCCATTGTTTTTATAAGCAGGTGAGCTACCACTGTGCTGTGACCTAAGGTTGCTTCTCTCTGCCTTGGGAAGGTTCCTGCTCATGAATTTGCAGCTGTGATCCTGATTGTTGTATGGATATGAGAACCGGGCCTGGAGAGAGAACTCAGTAATTGAGTGCTTGCTGTCTTGCAGAGTACCCTTGTGTGGATCCCAGCATCACAGCCACCTGCAACTGTAATTCCCGGGAATCCAGTGCCTCATTGTGACTCCTGAGAACACGGGATGATGTGCAGTCAACCCTCCTCCATACACACACACACACATGCATATGCAGATAGAAATATACACAATTAAAAATAAAGGGCCTGGAGTGATGGCTCATGCCTTTAATCCCAGCATTCAGGAGGATGAGGCAGAGGTAGATCTCTCTGAGTTTTGGACTAGCCTGGTCTCATAGAAAGTTCTAGATCAGCCAGGGCTTCAAGAACCTGTCTGTAAATAAATAAATATTTCAAAAAGTAACACAAGTGGTATATGACTGTATAATACAGATGTTTCATCAAATATAAGAAAAAATGTTGTTTAGCCTACCTAGAATTCACTTGAATGCCCATTAATTCAATATATGAAATAACATGTTTTTATTCTCTGTCTCAGTAATGGCAGCTCAGTAGGTAAATATATTTTTAAGGTTTTTATGTGATTGCAATTTTATTTTATGTAGTAGTGCTAAGTGAACATGATTTTAGAACACAGATACTTATGTGAAACAAGCCAAGTCCTTTATTAAGGGATAGTTTGCCTCCATTTAACCATTCTTTATTGGATCCTCTCACCTGTGCTTTGTATAGCTAGAAATGGCTTAGAGAAAGATAAAATGATGGGCTTTAATATTGTTTGTGTGTGGTTCATTTACTCAGTGATGGACAGAAACTTCATCCTTGTAGCCATGTGGGTAGGTGCTTTAGTTATCTAGGTACCTAATGGAAAACGCTCAGTGCTTGTGCTTTCCGACTAAACTGACTTAAAGCAGGTCATGGAGCCTACCTTACATTTCTGGCTTCCTTCAGAATAGCTGTTTGCTGATTGTCAGGTAGGATGCGATTGTCCCAAGCTGAGTGGTGTAGATGGATGAAGGACACTGGGTAGTTAGAGGAAGAGAGAAATGGCAGTCACGGTGACTCCTTTTTCCTTCCTTCTAGCTACATCTCTGCTTGCCTTCCACCCTTTGCTGTTCTCTTCTTAAGGATGGGGAGCAGCCCCATCCTGGCCTCTGCTGCTAGATTCTCGCCATTAACCGGCCCTCACGGATTTGGTGGGCGACTCCTTTTCATTAGTATTTTCAGCATGTTCACCAGCGAAATGATTATGTTAGGCAGGGACATCACATCACTTACATTTCATAGCTCAGTGCAATTTTCATAAACTGCAAGGCAACATCCAAAAAAACATGACTCAGAATTAGAGTTTCAGAAGATTATTATATAGACATTATTTCCCTCAGGTCACGGGCTTTAGTCAAATTTGGAGGAGAATGAAATTGCCAACAGTGAAAAGCAGACAGAAAGGTATGAGTTCATGAGCAGAGAAATAACATTTTCATTTGTTCCTTCCCCATGGGAAAGATTCAGCATTCCGGTAAATGGAGACGGTTATAAGAAATGAATTTTTGTCAGCGGGGATGTGATTTTAAGGCTCACTTATCCATTGGCAATCTAGATTCCTAACCCCAGGAATCTAGGAAATTGCTACAGAATGTAGTCTTTATTATAAACAAGTTTTTTTTGTAGGTCCCCCTCTCTGATTTTTTTCCCCCTCGGTCAAATTTTTGAGACAGAGGACCACATTTCTTTCTGTGTTTCAGGGGTCAGATGGCTGTTGAATTTACCTCCTCTCCTTGAGTTTCTCAGCCCTGTTGTTGGTTTGTGATGAGAATTTCTTTTCTTCCTGCTTTTTGTGTACAGTCCTCTTCCACTGCAGTCTTGCTGTAGCTAGCACAACAACAAAAGCACAGGAAGATAAACCACAGTGAGGAATGGCTCCATGAACCATCCCTGGCACGTTCAGGATGTCCTGAGCTCCCCATCCCTTGGATTTTGCCCTTTTGTGTGTATGTAGACCTGAGAGTCTAGGACTGGAAAAAGGCCTTTCCCACCACCTTTGCTGAACTACTCTGTTCAGCTTGCACAACCTCTGCCATAAGGTGAGACTCCAGAGGATGGTAAAGGATGCTCCATGAGCTCTGTCTCTTTCCCTGGCATTCCCAGGATGCCCTAAGCCACTGCTCCCATGTTCTGAACTTGGATGCATATAGTTCTGAGATATTAAAATATGGAAGAGATCTCTTTCTCTGCTTTGCTTTTGTACACCCGTGCACAGACACACACACACACACACACACACACACACACCCTCTTCAGATAGTATATTATAAACAAGTGTGCAAGATGCCAAGGCTGGCAAGGCTGGCATTTCTCCATGGCTTCCACCTCTGTCTGGGCACTTTTAGGATTCTGTGAGTAACCACTTTCCTGTCATCTTCTTTTATGTATCTGGGCCTGAGAGACTGACTCAGGGAAACTAGCTTTCCAGGTAGCTGCCATTCTCCCAGGTCTAAAGGACCAGGATTTGCAAGGTTTCTATCGGGTAATCCCAGACAACCTTCATAATTAAAGAATGTTCTTTCAGGGGAAATTTTATTTTCATTCTTCAATCTCATCTGATGCTTCTCAGCCCTTCACTCATTCAAATTCCATGCAGGGGTTCTCCTGCCTGCCATTGTACCTTTGTGAGAGCAGAAGATATTTCATATCACCTAAACCCTTCATTTCTAGAGATGCAGATAGGTTCTGTAATATTAATCTCACCTTTATGTTTTTTCAATTTTTAATAACTCAGAAATATGTACATCTAATACCTCCTTCCCCTGTGCATTTTTGCCTATTTTAATATTTCCTAACACCATAAACTACTTTGCCTACCACCTGCCATAGTTGACTGAGAGCAAATTTCAGTGCCTTCTCTATTAATATGTCTACATTGTCATGGTTGTGAAAATCATGATTATAGATGGTTAATAAATGAAAATGGATGACTCTCGCTTATCTCATTGAATTTGGCACAGGGAAGTCATCACAAGCCAGAACTAAATGTGCAAGGATCATGAAAAGGAGAGAGAAGGGCTCATATAGAGGAGAAAATATTTCTTTTTCTGTAGAGTGTATGTAATTGTGTGTGTGTGTGTGTGTGTGTGTGTGTGTGTGTGTGTGTGCATGCACACGCACCTATATGCACTTTTAAGGGTTTTGATTGGGTGTAGGACACCCAGCCCTTGAAAGGGTATACATACAAATAGCATACACACACACACACACACACACACACACACACACACACACACACACAGCTCCCCCAAACACACACATACAGAACGTCTTCATACACACACAATCCACCACATGCATAGACACCCACAAACTATAACCTCTCTGCACATAATTAACGTGCTGTTAGGCTGGCATCCATGAAGCTCTAGTGATCTTCCTCTCTCTGCCTTCCACAGTGCTGGGGTTTCAGGCAGACATAACTGTTCTGTGCTCTGTATGTGGATTTGGACTCAGATGCCCATGCTGGTGCTGTAAATGTTCTCAGCTTCCGAGCCATCTCTCTAGCCCCAAGGCCCATTTCTTTGATGCCTTCTATTGACTGTAGGAAGAGTGATCTACAGCCTGTTCAGGATATTGTAATATCCTGGTACTCTGTGTAGGCTCATGTTTGAATAATTCCCACGTATTAGAACTCTTTGGTAAGGATTGAGAAGGATTAGCCTTGGTGGAGAAGGTGTGTGACACTAAAAGTGCTTTTGGAGTTTCCAAAAGCCCATACCATGTCTAGTATGTGTGTCTGTGTCGATGTCTGTGTTACTCTCTCTGTGTCTCTGTCTCTGTCTCTCTCTCTCTGTCTCTCTCTTTCTCTCTGCATTTGGATCACGATATAGCTCCCAGTTACTGCATGCTCCAGTGCCATGTCACCATGCTCCAGGCCAAGATTATGGATCAAGCCTCTAAATCTCTAAGCAAGAGGTTTCCTTGGTAATGGCATCTCATCACAGCAGTAGAACAGTAACCATGATAAGTGGCTTGTTAGATTTTTGATATCTAGGAATGCCCGGTTCTCTGTGATTGTGCTTACCATGTCATGCGTTGTGTCTTTGCATCCTAATGTCATCAGATCTTTCTTTGACTAGCACAAGTCTTATTTATCCAGATGTGGATGATTCTGGGTCGTGGAAATGGTGCAGGGGTTAACATACTTGCCACACAAGCATGAGGACTCAAGCTTGGATCCTCAAATTACAGATAGATGCCCATGGCAGTGCGTCTGTAGTTCCAGCCCTGAGTAGTGGAAACAGGCTGTCCCAGAGCGAGCAGGCCGACAAGACTAGCAACATTGGTGAGATCCGAGTTTCACGATGAGCCCCTACTTTCATGAATAATGTGGAAGAACAATTGAGGATCATTTCTTCAGGCCTCTAAATGCATGTGTGACCACATGCGTGCATACCCACATACATGCAAAAGAATTAAAAAACAATGCATGCTAATACAGACACGCACGAGGAATGAAAAAAGAAAAATACTTCAGTATCCTTGAAAACATACCATTCTTTAAAATGTACAATTCAGTACATATTTTGTGTATCTCACCCGGGAGACCAGGTTCCAGTGAATACAGTCAGATCTCTAGGAGTAGACGGTCTTCTGTGCTCTCGGGGCCCAGGGCTGCGGCTTAGTTTTCTCAGAACGAAGAAACCCGGGCTGAGATTACTTTCATCTAAGGTACTATATTTTGTCGGTTGCTTTTCGACAAGTGAAGTTCATATGGAGATTAATTTCTCAGTGTTTTGTATTTTTAACTCATGAAATGATATTAGAAGGTCACCAGCCACACTTAGACATGGTAAGAAGTGGGGCAGGAGGAATGGCTGAGCACCTAAGAGAACATAGAGCTCTTTCAGCAGATCCTGCTGCAGGGGCTGGGTGGTGGGGTGGGTGGGCAGTAGTGTCTTCTGGACTGTATTGTCACTGAACTCAAATGCTTACAAGTACCCATAGAAATATATAATTAAAAATAAAACTCTTCAAAAATAGCATTTTGTATAAATAGTGAAAAGTATATCCACAAGGTTGATGTTTTCACAGAAATCAGGGAGTATATGGAAGGCCTGACTTGATTACATCTATTTCTCCCCCTCCCCGCCCCCTTTCTAGCTTTTGTAAGAACCTTGAAGGTGATTTTGTACTCATCTGTGAGTTCTCAAATGTATGGATAATAATGTATGTGCTTATGCCTAGCAGTCAGTGAGTTTAGCTGTGTGGAATATACCTTTCTGAACATAAGTCAGGCAATAAGCCACTTACTGTTCACTACCAGGCTTTCAAGTTACTATTATTAGTGTTATTTTGAGTCATGGTCTCTTGTAGCCCAGACTTGTCTCAAACTTGGTCTGTAGCTGGGATAACCTTGAATCTTCCTGTCTCCACCTTCTGCTAGGATTACAGGCATGTGCTATTATGCCTTGCTTACACTAGGATTCCATGCATGTGCTATCAGGCCTTCTTTACAGTATGGTTCTAGGGCTGGAAGCTAGAGCTTCAGGAACACTAGCCAGGTGTGCTCCGAGGTTAAGTACACCCCCAGTCCATGTAGTGTATGTTTTATTCATGAAATACTGCTTCTCAGGAAAGGCACAGCTTGTAGCCAATGAGGGAACAGAGACTTAAACAAATGTGAAAACCTAAACTGTCCTGCTGTTACAGAAAAGCACTTTCTGCCTATGATGTATGAGCCATGAGATTAAACTTCCCACACATGACCCTTCTCTGGCCAGAACAGAAGCGTTCATTGCAGTTCAGTCTGTCTGTTGTTTTCCTACTCTCCTGTCCTTGACTTCTTCAGGCCTTTGCTGTGACTGACTGACCTTCTAGAGTGAACATCAATCCTATTTCCATTTCTTATCCTTTGAAAATGAATTTGCTCTAAATGGTGAATGTCCCTGAGGTAGCTACCCATTGGGCACTTAAACTGTATCCCAAGAACATTTTAAGAGAAATGTGAACAGAACAACCATTCAGATACCATGTAATGATAAATCTCTTCTGGAGGAAAATTTGCCTTTAATATAGCCACGACACAGAGAGTTTCCCATCCTAGCCCCTGGGTTCCCTCACCATTACCAGCATGATATTTGCTACTGCAGTAAGAACAGAGATTTTAATGGAAAGTCTATTTGCTTTTATTGCACTAGAAGGGCAGATTGTTTAGACAGATAAATTCTTATTATTCATCTACATCTGAAGCTACAGAATGGACTCTTTAGTTGTTCTCATGAAGTCCTAATATATCTTGTCCATATAGCAAAATCTAGGGATAGGGACCACTTCTGCAGCTTGGGGCAGCACTGGGGTTCTCTGGGACGCACTGTTTCTCATGACTCAGTTTTGGCAGACATGGCCTCTTACCATCTCCCCTTCCTGCCTGGCCTTTGCTTCTGTTTAACTTGGCCCAGTCTTTGGCTCAGCCAGACATCACCGTATGCTGCTCTCATCTCAAGCAGCCCTGTCATCTTCCTGAAGTATATCATGGCTCTGAAAAACCTGGAGGTAAACCTTTCGTGACTAAGGCTGGGTGCATCCTGCCAGATATGGACAAGTCGAGAGAAAGCCTGGGCACACTTGCAACTCCTTGACTTCGGTGGTTCTTTTAGGCCCCAAAACATGCATGTCGGTCGCCATTGTGGGGCAAGCGATGGGGTCCATTTTGACCCATGGGTATCCAGAGAGAAAGCTACACTGAGCATTTTAAATGCTCTTTCCATCACTTTCTTGGTCATCCCTGGCTGTGTAACTTGCTGCCTTGGGAAACAGAGGAAGTGCTAAAACCCATGCCAGGCTTCCTGTGAGCATGTGGATTAGTGTGTGTATTCATGTTCATATGTGTGCATGTTCTTCTTGGGAGGGGTTCCAGTATTCACTTTTTTTTTTAACAGAATCTTTCATTGGCTAAAATGGGCCACATTTCCTATGTCAGCTATCCTCTGACTCCAGCTAGCCCAGGGACCCGCTTGTCTCTACTTCCTCAATGCTGGCGATAGACATACTTACTACCATACCTAGCTATTTTATACATGGGTTCTGGGGATTGTCCACATGTCCTCATGCTTACAAAGCAGGCTCTTTATTTCCACACACCCCCCATGTGAATACTTGTTTAATCTCACATTAATTTGGCAGAGGTATGCTACAGATCTTAAGCTTGCATTTCCACAGCTCTGGAAACGACATGTCTACTTGGCCCATGGACTCACCTTGTGTAGTAGAATTTGTTCAGAAACAGAAATAGGAGACAGAAACTTAGCAGAACAAAGGAACCTTTCTTATGAAAGTCAATCCCTGAGTTTAGTCTGCCTTTTTTGCTCTAGAGGGAATGGCATGCCCTCAAAACTAGCTCTGCCCAGCTTGTTACCAAGTTTGGCATATAATTCTCATGGCAAATGCTGGGATTAATGCTGCGGTTGGGCAAGAAGAGTCTGTCATGGTGGCATTTATCTCCTTTCAGACTCCTTTAGATGCAGCTTTTATAAAAATTTTTAGTGTGGGTAGCGGTCAGAGGAGATGGAGCACCAAGACCAGGATGTCGCTACCAGGAAAGAAGTGCCAAAGCCACCGCAACGCGCTGTACAAAAGGAGGCTTTCTTCACTCCTCTGGTCCATGTGGTTAGCATAGAAATAGTTTATTGTGAGAGTCTCTCAGCCACAGGTCTTTCTAAAACATAATTGTACCCTCCAGGGAAACCAAAATAAATACCAGCCTAATAAACTTCAGATTCTCAAAAATAAGTTATCCGATTGCATTTCTGCAGCTGAAGAAAAACATCAGGGGTTGGCACGAGTTTCTCACTCTGCTTTGAATTATTTCCCAAGCTGCCCTGTCGCAGCTCAGCCCTAAAATGGAAGAAAATACTTTATCATTCGAAGAATAACAAACAGAGTATGAAAGCACAGCTCTTCAGGAGAGAGGCAGGAGTGAAGTTTTGTCCACAACTTCTGCTTTTCCCAGAGTAAGATGGCTCCATCAACAGTCATTTGTAGCCGGCGTTAATGGAGTTTGTCTTCTAGTAGAAGATTGCACACAGACTTCTCTGAAATCGTCTGCAACGCTAGCCCTGAATGGCTCGTCCTCGTGCTAGTTCCCTACCACCTCCTTTGCAGTTTTGCTAATCCTTTGGTTCCTGGGTTGGAACCCAATCGCAGCCTATGTTCTGCCTTCAGCTGCACAAATGTGGTGGTGTTCGAATTTCAGTTTCTCACAGCTGACTATTTGAATTTAACTTCTGCGTCTGTTTGCGTCTGTTGTTACTGTCTTATCCAGTTTTCTTCACCATGGCTACCCACCCCCCACCCCCCGCATGGTGCCTTTGACTAGCCAGGATTCTATTTGATTTGTCTATTTTATTATTTTTTTCTTGTATTCACGTGTCTGTGGGCATGTGTATAAGTGTATTTATCTGGTGCCCTCCAAAGCCAGAATAAGGCATCAATCCCCTGGAGTCAGAATAACAAGCAGTAGTGAGTCACCTAACGTGAGTGCTGGAAACTGAACTCATAACCTTTGCAAGAGCCGCAAGTACTCCTAATCTCTAAGCCATGTCTCTAGCCTCTATTCTATCATTTTAAAATGCATTATTAGATAGTAAGGAAAAGAGACATCATGTAGCTCCCAGCTTGAAGAGTGATAATGATCCTAATGGCCTTGTATCTGTGGCATTTGTAGGTACACCTCCTCCTCATAGCTCAGGGTGTGTTGGTATTTGGGATAAGGTTCTGTGGTTCTAGCATGCACAAAGCCCTGAGTTCAATTCCCAGAACTATATAAGTTGGGAATGGTGCTTCACTCATGTCATACCAACACTTGGAAGCTGGAGATACAAGGACAGTGAATCCAAGGTTATTCTTGCCTTTAAGGTAAATTCAGGGCCAGCCTTGGTTAGATGAGACCCTGTCCCCCATTTTTTTTAGAGGACATTCTTATGGTATTGGAAACTAACTAATGCTTACTTAATGTAGCCTCCATCTTAAGGCATGTCTTGGCCTGTTTCTTTCAGCCACTTAAGTATCAATACAGGCTGTGCCCTTCTCTAGTCAAATGGTGGAGGACAGGACACAGCTGCTGTGAGGCAGGAGCCGAGTCCACTATGTCCATATTTTCATTTGTCAGGAAATGGCAGAGAGATGGGGCCAATGGTTTGATAAATTATATCAAAAAATAGTCCCTTCATGCTAATGGAGTGTGAAGAAGCTGATGTACTGGAGATGATCTATAATATTTCATATTTCTCTGAGGAGAAAAAATGATAAACCTGATGATGTGTGATTTATTCATGTTTCACCAGATGAGGGGGAAAAAAAAATCTTCAAATCAACTGCCTGCTTCTCACTCCCAGAAGCAGCCATGTGAGTTTTGTGCTGGGCCCAGAGGCTAGGGTTGTTTTGAGAACTGCTCCTGACTAAGCCCCACACCTCTGGCAGACAGTTGGAAGAGGGTAATTATGCCAGCATCCACACCAGTTCATCATTGCTGTTTTATGGCTCTCCAGCACCAGGTGACAAATGTGTTAATTATTACATTTCTGATCCAGAACTCTAGTGGCCTCTCCCTCCCCTCCTGGCTTTGGCCTTTAGTCATTCCCAGCAGCTCAGCCCTGGACAGCGGTAACTTCTGCAATCAAAGAGCTGCTCTCTGGAAGCTGCCATGCTGAGAAGGACATGGTTATCAGGCCTGCTGTGTGCAGACTCTAGCCACAGGGGACCTGGTTAATTCCCTTTCCTCTTCCTTCTGCCCATCACCCTTTGGGTCAAGTGCTGCTCAGAGCCAGAAGCTCTGCTGGCTTCTTTAATAACTGAAAATGGCGCCCCTGACTGGGCCATTTCACTCTAAATAGCCCCCTGGAGGAGGCTGAAAACAGAGGTTGTCTTAGGCAAAGAGATTTAACAGGTAGAAATGTCATTTCTCTTTTTGTCCTTTGTGTTTCCTCTCTTTTCCTTTGCCATTCCTTTCCTTTGACCACCACCTACACTTCCTTCCCTGACTCTAACCCTTTCCTAACGCCTGCTATGCCTATTTTCCCAACAACCCTATTAATCATTTGATAAGTTTGCTGATGTGATTACATAGTGTGGATTCTAAAAATCGTTATGGATCTTTACAGAGGAAACAATTTACATTAGAATGTTCTTAGTCACCTTGTCCTAGTTAAGAGTTTCTGTTGCTACTATGAAACACCCTGAGTAACATGAGCAACATGGAAAGGAAAGAGGTTTTATTTTGGCTTATACTTCTATATCACTGTTTATCATTGAAGGAAGTTAGGACAGGAACTCAAACAAGGCAGGAAACTGGAGGCATGAGCTGAGACAGATGGAGGGAGGGGTGCTGCTTACTGGCCTGCTCAGCCTGTTTTCTTAAAGAACCCAGAACTACAAGCCTGTGGGTGGTATCACCCACAATGAGGTGGGCCTTGTCCCGTCAATAACTTTTTAAGAAAATGCTCTATAGCTGGGTCCTTTGGTTGGAGACATTTTCTTAATTGATGTTCCGTCCTTTCAGATAACTCTAACTTGTGTCAAGTTGACACAAAACTAGCCTGGGCACACCCTTTATAAAGAAACATGGATATAGTTGAGATTTGGTGGAGTTCAGTGGGAGGGCCTTAAGGTCTCTGGACAGTCTTGTGAGTGGCCATTGTATTCTGTCAAAGTGAATCAGACCCATAAGTAGATTATCATGACTCCCAGTTCTGTATATGATCGGAAACTATATTCAGTTCCTTCAATTTGATATATTTTCCTTGGATGCTATCACGGGTCATTTCAGGAAAATGACCTTCACTATATACATTGATTTCAGGTCTTTGAGTACTTATGTAGCCCAGGCTTCCCTTGAACTCCCTAGGTAAATGCTTGTTCTTCCTGTCTTTGTTTTCCAATGGCAAGTTAACAGGTGTGTGTCCACATGGAGAGCAAACTCTGGGCTTTATGCAAACTAAGCCAGTATTGTATCAAGTAAGTTCCATCCTTAGCCTTGGACATTTTCTTGTAAATCAGAACAAGGTGTTGTTTACTCTGGATCTGGCGTTGTACAGGTGGTTATAAACCGGGAGCACAAGCTTGGTCCCATGTAAGAACAAGTGGTCTTAGCCACTTTCCAGCCTTGAATTAGAAATGTCTTAAAGACAAAGAAAACAGCTATCTTACTATAGTTTCTTATTGGTCTAAAAGTTATGTCTACCCATAAAGAAGTTTGTTTTTCAGGAACAAAACAAAGAAAAAAAAAAAGCAAACAAACCAACCCTTTTCTCTATCCATCTTGGATTCATGGTTTTGAGGCCCTGGTTCTAAAAAACAGATTAACAATATAAAAAGGCACAAATTCACTTAATAATTTCCATGTGAAAGGGAAACCTAATGAGGCTTCCTAATCTATCTTGGGGTTAACTCATTTTGAAACAGGTTCTCATGTAGCCCAGGCTGGCCTCAAACTTTACATGTTCCTGTGCATTACCCTGAACTTCTGATCTTTCTGCTTTCAACTCCCTGCTGAGATGATACAACTGTGTACGTATGTTTGTACAGTGCTGGGGACCGAACCTGGGTACTCATGAATGCTAGGCAGGTGCTCTAACAGCTGAGCCATGTCCCCAACCTAGACATGTGAGTCTGATGTAAGGTAGACAGTCTTGGAGAAATTAGAATGGACAGTGGGGGTGTGATCTAGTCTCAGTGATGTGGCAAGACCTGCTTGGTCCTTGGGTCTTTTCTGTGATCATTTCTCTTCCGAGGTGGGGAATGGTCCTTTCTTCTCAGCATTCAAGGCGTTGTTCACAAGAGGGTCTCATGTCTCCTTTGTTGGAAGTTCAGAAAAGTCTCTTTAGGTTTTTATGACTTGCTACATAGAGGATAGGGAGTGCAGAAGGTCAGAGAGCTCTTCCTGCTTCTGTTATCCCTGTGTGAGGGTGGTGCATTTTAGGGATATGGTAGTGTGCCCTAACATCTCTCAGTTTAAACACAGAGAATTCTCTGCCTCAGACCCTCAATATCTCACTGGAGGTATTAGACTTCATTCAGGTAATCTAACTGCTTCATTTCTTAATGTTCAGTGGCATTAAGAGCATTCAATAATGAATGTATAAGTACTGTTTTTGCAGTGTCCTTTAAAGTGCACTGTATTTAACTTACACTTGTAGGAATAGTATTGAAAAGGTCTTTAATTAGAAGTCTCGTTTTCTCAGTTGCTCTTTGTGGGAACCATCTTCCCTGATTGTAGCAGAGACCCTTTATTTAAAAAAAAAAAAAAAAATCACATGGCAAGAATTGGCCCATAGAATGGCATTATAGAGCCAGTCAGCTACATCCTGATGACACAGTGATGTTTACATTTATTGTCTGTCTCCCTGACTCGAACAGAAAAACATGGCTGCCTAACCTGGCTCTTGCTTGTTCCTTGTTTTAAGAATATGACTAGCCGGGCGTGGTGGCGCATGCCTTTAATCCCAGCACTCGGGAGGCAAAGGTAGGCGGATTTCTGAGTTTGAGGCCAACCTGGTCTACAGAGTGAGTTCCAGGACAGCCAGGGCTGCACAGAGAAAGCCTGTCTTGAAAGAAAAAAAAAAAAAAAAAAAAATATATATATATATATATATATGACTTGACATTGCCTTTGTATATACACATCTGTGAATGAATGAATACATATGGGAAACAAGGAATTTGAACACAAAATTTTTCTGTTAGACTAGACAGGATTTTTGTTGTATTACAAGACTTGAAGCTTCTTT
>LR749541.1:713450-750950 GCA_902729485.2 Mus minutoides
TTTTTTTTTTTTTTTTTTTTTTTTTTTTTTTTTTTTTTTTTTTTTTTTTTTTTTTAACAGTTGAGGTGGATGATTCTACCCGGGTTGCTTTCATTCACTGCTTTCTTCCTTTCTTTCTTTCTTTCTTTTTTACAGTTGAGGTGGATGATTCTCCACGGGTTGCTTTCATTCACTGCTTTCTTTCTTTCTTTCTTTCTTTCTTTCTTTCTTTCTTTCTTTCTTTCTTTCTTTCTTTCTTTCTTTCTTTTTTACAGTTGAGGTGGATGATTCTACCCGGGTTGCTACAGTTGAGGTGGATGACTCTACCCGGGTTGCTTTCATTCACTGCTTTCTTTTCAAGCCAGCATTTGGCATAATCTACACTTAGATCAGAAACATTAATCCTAGTTATGATGCTCCATATGTAGGTGTGAGGCAGATTTGCCACTGATTTAAATATTCAATTCAATTCATGATCATGGACATTGCAGTTCATTTTTTAAAGATTAAAAACACAAAACAAAACAAAACAAAACCCTGTGTGTGTTTGCACTCATGTGTGCATGCCCATGTCACATATTTACAGACAAGAAGAAGGCTCAGATCTAGACCTGGAGTTGCACACGGTTGTGAGTGTTTTGAGTTTTAATAACCTTGAGTCCAACCTGCACCATTTTAACACTTTAGAGTCTTCCCACATGAGGAAATAGAAGCAGTCAGAGTTGATTGATAGGTATGCTTTGTGAAGTCTGGCATTGTTCTTGAAATATTGTCAGATCTAAAGTGGAATGACACTCACACACCCTGCCTGCTAACTCAGGAATACTGTGAGACTGACAGACCTATGCTCAGACCAAATAAGGAAGCAATGTTGTATAAACCATTTGAAAATTCACATGTAAAATGTAGCTGGGTAGGCCTATAATCCCTGATACTTGGGAGGCAGAGGCAGGAAGATTACAAGTTCAAGGCCAACCTTGGCAACTCTGTGAGACTTAGTCTCAAATAAGGAAATCCACTTTTAAGAAATGGCAATTTTTGAAAACATCATGGTCCAGTTTGAATGAGATTATTAAAGACAATGCCTAAATACAAAAAAAAAAAAAAAAAAAAAAAAGAAACCATACATGGTGGTAAAAGGTAATTTTTCTTTCTCTTTGGCTTGACCATTCTTAACTGTGTCTCCATTTGGGTGTGGTAGTGCATGCTTGCAGTCTCACCACTGAGAATGTAGAGGAAGGTTGATCAAAAGGTCAGGGTCATTCTTAATCATATAGTGAATTTGAGACTGGTCTGGGCTACATGGGATCAAGAAAATTAATAAAATAAAAAAAAGAACATTTTCTAGTATTTATTGACTACTTTCAGTTTAAGATAAAGACTGCTTTCTGTTGCCGTGTTTCTGGCTCTTGCAGTTTTCTGTGAAATGACGTGTTAGTTGTCATATCATCTGGCTTACATGTATCGCTTACCACCATTCCTGTATAGAAAGTTAGCTACCCACTTATTTCAAACACATGGGGCAGTAATGATGACTGTTGTCACACCTCACGGAGCATGCCTCATTCTAGTAACTATTTACCCCTCAAACAGTCATTTGAATGGGCTACTTTTCCCTGATCTCTGAGTTTGGAAACTGAGGCAGCAGGGGCAAAGTAACCTCTCTAAATCAGAATTCAAAGTCATATGGTCAAACTCTGTCAGCTATACATCTCTGTTCCCCACCCTATTCTCTCCCCTCACACACATACCCAGCTCAGCCCCCACCTCTTTGCCTTTCCCTTTTTCCCTCTTCCCCTCTCTCTCTCCCTTCCTCTCTCCTTCTTCTCTTCCCATTCCTTCTCTCCACACCTACTCTATAAATCATATGTAAATAGACTGAGCCGTTATGCACAGCCTTTAATGGGAATACTTTGCTGAAAAGTAGCCCCTACCCCACGGGCTTTCACTCATATACAGAATGGATTGTACTTAAATATACGTTTGGGCAAGTTTTATCCTCTAGCAAAGAAGCCATCTTAAAAAAACAAAGTGCAGTAGAGGAGAACAGTCATACCAGCCTTGATCCCCTCCCCGGGAATCTTTGTCACTGTCAACATTAGTACTTCTGGTAATTGAAACACCTGTGTTGGTGTTTTGTTCTTGTTTTTTTTATTTTTTCCTCAATAGATTTTCCTGTCAATTTCAGATACCTAAGAATCAATAATTAATATAATCATAAGAGGAAGAATTGGAAGTCAGGTATGGCCTACTGGCCTTGTGGGATCACAACAAAGAAAGGGAGTAGTTTAGGCATGGCCTATGTCACCAGAAGCCTTCTCTCAGCATACATGATGAAGATGATCTGTATTGCTACTGTTGCTGTCATTACTCTTGCCAGCACAGTTACCTGCCACAGATAAGGGTCTAAGACTTGAGCATGTCAAACACATGCTTATAAATCCAGGTTCTTAATAAACAATTAATATCAAAACCCTGAGAATTAATCGAAGAGGTGACAGGGCTCACATTCTCTTCCTCCTCCCATAACGTTCATTAGTAATGATAATACTCTGACAATTATTGAGTGCATGCATGGGACTTGCTATGAATATGCATATTTAACATGAATATGAAAATGAACCCAGATGACAATTATTGAATGCCTATTCTGGCGCTTGCTAAGTGCTTCTACATGAGAGAAATGTTTGTTGGTGGAGGTGGTTCTTCCCTGTACAGTGCGTATGTACTCTAGTTAATGTAGGATTTATGATTTTATTATACTGATGCTGCTTGAGGGAGAGTAAGGCTCAACAGCCCGGGCTCTTCTAAGGGAAGACAGCTGGGAGGGCCCAAAGTGCTAACAAGGTTGGCAGTATCTTAAGATTGGAGTAGGAAATTGGATGGTTAATTTCATTGTCAACTTAATTAGATTTGAATGTGTCACCTAGGAGACACATTTCTAGTGTGTCTGTGAGGGTTTTTCCAGAAGTTTTACTGGAAGGAGAGGACCCACCTTGAACACTGGTTGGTTGTACAGTCCTAGATGGGGTTGGGGTGGAGGGTCATGCTAAATAGAGAGGGACACTGGAGAAGGATTTGCAAGCTCCAGCATCCCCTGTCTCTACTTCCTGGACCACCTAGGTGTGAGGTCCCAGACCATATGTTCTTCCTGCTTTCAGGACTCCATTAGGTCTTTATCATCTTGATGGACACTGAGTCTTCAGACATGGAGCCAAAATAAATTCCTCCTCCACCTTCTACTGTATATTAAAGGTGTATTTCATTTTTAAGCATGTGTCTATGCGTGTACGTGGGTTTGGATATGAATGTAAGGTGTTGATGAGTGTGGATACCCCTAAGAGAGGGCATTAAATCCCTTGGAGTTAGAGTTACAGGTGACTGACTTGGGTCCAAAGAACCCAACTCAGATACTTTGGAAAGAATAGTAACTGTTTTGTCCCACTGAGCTATCTTCCCAGCACTCCGTAAGTCATTTACTACATATTTGCTCACAGATATGTGAAATGGATGAATATCTTCTTTATTTATAAAGAACATTTAAAATGATGTATACCACTGACTCTGGAGAAATGACCTTAGTAGCAGTTAGACTTTGCTGAGTTGTTTCCGGAGCATCTGAAATCTACTGCCCATCAGTTGTCCCTTTTCTATTCCTTGACAACCTTATTTCAAAAAACAGTTATAAATATGAGTGTTGTGCCCTACTGTTACGGGATTTCATTATGTGCCAGTGCCAGTCAGTGGAAATAAGAAAGTAATTGGTTATCTTTGTTAGCTATCTGTCTATATGTTTGGTACACATTTCTCTTTGTCTATAGGAAAGGTGTCTTTAAGAAAATTTGAGTAAAGTATCATGGAGAATGGAAGAATTATCCAGGAAGCACCAGAATTACTTGCCACTAGTGATGAGCAGATAACTCAGTAACATGTTGGAAAGGTAGTGTTATTGTGGTTGAGGCACACTGACTATACAGGCTTGTCCATTATCCCTCAGAAGAATGGGCCTCTAAGTGACCATGATGACTATGATTAGGTGACAGTGAATCAAAATGATATAAATAAACTATAAAGATTGTATCGATGTCCATCTCTGTCACTCCAGCATTGTCAGGCAAAGACAGGCAGATCCTGGGAACTAGGTTGCCATCAATCTAGCTAAAACAGAGAGCTCCCAATTCATTGAAATACCCTGCCTCACAGTGGAGGCGAGCACTTATCTTGCTCTGACCTCTGCATGCATGCGCACACCTGGATACTATGGTGTGTGTGCATTCACACACACACACACACACACACACACACACACACACACACACAACAGTAACAGACATCATCAAAACAGGATAGTATCATACCATCGCCAACACTTGATAAACATGGAACTCAAAAAAGAAGACAAGAAACATTAAGGAGGAGATTGCTGTGCAGAAGGAACACCTTGAATCGCACCAATGAAGTAATTTGTAGAGTGATTTAGAAAGAAGCATTCCTGTTTAATGATAGAATAGATTTCACTCTTGTTTCCATGACTAGACTTGGTACAAAGGAAAACAGCCAAGGACATATCTCATGTGTCACAGTCGTTTTGAAGGCTAATAAATATAGCTAGCCTGTATTTTAGTTTACATACTAATGAGTGTAGACAGATCTACACAGTATGGAGCCACACATAGGAGGTGCTGGCACTGAACACTTGTCAGCTCGCTCTAGTATCCCTGTAGCTCTGTTTGTTCATTATTTTTGAGGTTCTGCATGAAAGCCCTGAGTGAGCAGACAAGACCCCATGCATATGAAGCTTGGCCCTTGATATGAAGAAATTGGCAGTGGTAGGTATGTCAGTGCCTTGTCAGAGTTCCTTAGGTGACTGAGGGACTCTTTCAGAAGGAGTTGGAGTAGTCTTTTGAGGATCCCTTGCTGAGTTCTCTGGAGCTGGTTGGTGTAAGAAGAACAAGCTTGCTCCCTCCTACTTTCCAGATTCCTATGGATATGTGTTTCTTTGCCCCTGTCCAACCTCTCAGTGCCATGCCATCCGCAGTAAAGCTTTCAGCAGAGGCCATGTCTGTGGGAAGGTTAGCTTCTAAGACCATGGCTGAAAATAAAGCTTCTTTTCATCATGACAGAATCCCCCTTCAGCTTTTTAATACAGGGATGCACAATTGTCCTTAATAAACTATATCCATACTAATACCTGATACATAGAAGGCCTAAGCTGTCACCTTTATTCTTTGAATAATATTGGCCATCATCCCCCACTTGTAGCCACTTTGTTTTTTTAACCAATAATGTTCTTGGAAGCAAAGCCATTTGTAGAGCAGGGTGGACTATCTGGAATGCATTCTTTGGCCTGGATTCAGTCTTACTTGGGGTTTGAGGTCTAGAATTTAGTAAGGATGGCTCAGGATGGTTGTTTAATATCCATCAGAATGCTCATATAGTAATATTTACACACACACACACACACACACACACACACACACTCACCAACCCGACAGCTAGAGTATAGAAATCAGAGGACAACCTGTGGGAGTCATTTCTGTCTTTCCACTGTGTTCAGCATGTTAGGCCTGAGGATGGAACTCAGGTTGTCTGGCTTGATAGTGATCACCTCTCCACCTTAGATCTCCTTTGGGTATAAGAGGCAACTGAGCAAGGTGTTAATAATACAATAAAAAATTATGATGAGAAGCCTTGCACTTCCCTTTGGCTCCCCTTTCTGCTCTTGTTCCCTTTTCCTCTTCCATCCCATATCTGAGGCTTTAGTCAGAGATAGTTTAATTAGCATTGACTGGTGTTTACTCAAATTAAAGCCTTTATAAGATAATGCCTGGTAGGATATATTTTGCCAAGGTGGGTGTTTGAACGGAACAAGAAATATGGAACATTAAAGAATAAAGAGGGGTACTCTTGTTTTCTTTCAAATATGCTAATTAGTATAAGCTGTCTTTTCCCTGCCAGTTGGCGCCTCTCCTCTCCCAGCAGCTGTTTTAGATTCTTTAATTGTCTCTTGCCTACTCAGCGATTGTAGAAATATCCTCACTGCTGCATTTTTGCTGAGACACACTGGGATAGTGAGAGTCTTGATGGCACAGGGTGGAGTGGGCTGAGTTCTAATTTTCCTGCTCTAATATCAGGATTTCATGTGTAATATTTTTCTCACCTTCTCTGGAGTCTATTACTCTAAGCAGAGACATCTGGTAAACCCTTGGGTTGCCAGTTGCATTGCTCTTCTTTGTTTCAGTTCTTTCCCTGGGGAGATGTAAAAGATGGTCCCAAAGACAAAACAAAGTACCATAGCATCTAGTTCCACCCTAGGAAACCAATGAGTTTATTGGGCTTCTTTACAGAGTATAGGTGAGGAGATACTGACAGAGGTGGGCTGACTCTGAAGTAGTCACCCTGTAAAATTTTTTACTCAGCATGGATGATGAATTCCCATAACTATGTAGATAGAACCCCCCGGTTAACCTTACCCAGCCTCTGGTTCTCTAGCTCCTCCTGTAACCAGGAAGTCCATATACAGTTAGGGCATAATTGTATATAGACCGCTGTGAACTGGCCAGAATCAGATTGTTCAAGGAGCCTGTTGATAGATTTTTATAAAAAGGCAGCTGTTTTACCTGAATGTCCCTATTTTAAAACATTCTTCTCTTTCCTGATACTTGAATTCTGTTTAAGCTGACAATACTTTTTTAGCATTACCAGGGATTCCAGCTTCCTATAGGACTTATTCTGTATAGGATTTTCTAATCTCCATGCTTAGAATAATGGTCAGAATAAAGGTGAGTTCTGCAACTATATTTGTTTAGACCACATACCCATATCATACTTTGGTTAGCCTTTCGTGTTTTTGGTTGAAACAAAACAAAACAATGTGATGGGAAATTTTAATTTAATGGTATGGAATGGTGATTTAATGGATGTAGGAGGACTCAGCCCACTGTGGGCAGCATCATTCCCTAGGGTAGGGATTTGTCCATGAGTACAAGCAAGCAGGTAAGCACACATACATTCATTTCTTTTCCCCTGTTGATATGTTGTCATCAGATACCTCAAGCTCCCACTTATTTCCCTGCTATGATGGATGGTTACTTGGAATTATTAGCTACACTAAACTCTATCTTGAAGTTGTCTTGTCAAGGTATTTTATTACAGCAACAATAGTGTAACGAGAGCCTACTGTAAAATGTGAAAGTAGCCAGGAGAAAAACAACATAGGTAGTGTGCAACTGAAATGAAACAGTTTCCTCTTTCCAGAGTCCTCTGCACAGTGTGTTCCTCAGACACTGAGCTTAGGTATCATATATTAAGGAAGCCTAGGAAGCTTTGTTAAAATTGAGCTTTGACACTGTATTCTTGGGGACTTAATGGCATATTATATGTGATGGTCTGGTAATGTGATTTAGGACTCTCCAGAAGAGGCAAACACCAGAGATTCAAGTGGACATCTCTGTTTACACACCAGAATGGCAGTTTTGTTTCTTATCTTATTTTCTAGTCATGTGTTTCAAAAACAACTTCTGTATAGTTCAGAACAAAGTGCCTTGTTAATTCTCCTTGGTTTACTAAATTATATTAGTGACTATATTTTCCTAATTAGTAACCATTTTAGTTGGACTAGTTTATATTATATGTATTTATATGTGTGCATATATATACATATATACATATACATACTATATATAATATATGTATATACATATATACATAATATATATATGGAGGCACAAAATCATTGAGATTAGATACTTGGATTTGAAACCTAGTTCCTTGCTTTAACTGATTTGACAAAACCTCAGTTCTACATTACTGTGTTTTCCTCATATAAGGAAAGCTGGACCAGTGGTACCTTACCCTAAGTTTACTTGAAAAGATCTAGTGAAACCATGGCTAAAGTACTCAATTATAGAGCCTGGAGAGATGGCTCAGCAGTTAAGTCCTATTTACAGAGACCCAAGCTCAATTCCATGCACTTATGATGCCTGGCTCAAAACCACCTATAACTGCAGCTCCAGGAATCTGTCGCCCTCTTCTACCTTTAAGCACTTCAAGTACATGGACACACACACACACATACACAGAGAGAGAGAAACTCAGGAATAAAAATGAAAATAAATCTAAAAGTATGGAATCACAGATTATTAAAATACCAGGTGGTGTTCTTTCCCTCTCCAAGATAGCCTCTCCTTATTGATAGCATGGGGTAAAAATCTCTGTCCCTAATAAAATTTATTGAGAAATGTATGAATTCAGTGTGAGCCTTCTAATTCTGACAAACAGAATATTGATTTTTGAGTTTGCGGCTGCAAATCCTCGAAATGAAAGTTTCACGGCATTCCTTTTCAGTCACTTCTGATATATCTTGAGCAAACAAAGTCTGTATTTAATAGCAGCCTGCTAATTGGAAAGCTACACTAACTTAACACAGATGCTGCAAGTGAGAAACTGCAAAGAGAGCCCGCCGTGCTCCACCAGCAACAGGATAAAAGCTGCCACCTCGCCAAGCTCCCCAAGATGAACCTGGGACCTTAAGGAGGCTGTGGCGCTAATTACCTTTAGCATGTTTAAACTCTAATTTCTCACTTGTCAGCGAAAAGTGGGGAACTCCTTATTGGTTGGAACATGTCACACAGCAACTTGTGAAAAGTAAGAGATGTGAAGGAACCCTCTAGACCTTACCTCCACCAAGACTGCTGAGGTTTTAAAAAGAAGATGATAGGCAGATGGAATTGTATTTCAGAGAATGGCATAGGGTGGGGAAGGGAGGCCCTTGGCATTCATTATCATCTTTCCTCTGTGCATTCAGAGGAAAAGCAAAGGCAGGCAAGACACGAGTTTAAGAAAGCAGCCCTCATATAGACATTAACAGTAGTCAGTAACACTAGCATGCGCAAATGGTGGGGCCATCACCAGCCAAATCTTTGAGAACATTGTGGTCATCACAGGTAGACTCCCATGAATTTTCCTCATCCATCTGGACCAAACCTGGCAGTATCCAGACCTGAGAAGATCAAGTAGTATAGAATGAGCTTTTGGTTGGTGCTGGATACTACCCAAAACTTTGTGCTTATACCTTTCCAGGAGGGTACAACTGCTTTGAAAACAATAGTTAAATATAGGTGTATTTCTCTGTGTGTATATATAATGTATGTCAATGAGGAAAAGTGCAGGTGGATTTGTATTATATGGTATATGTGAGTGGTGTGTGTGTGCGTATGGGGTTGATGTTGGGTTGTGCTTTCAGTTACTGTCAACCTCACTGTACAGTTTCACAGTTTCACTTACATGTATTGGCATGGTATGCATGCATGTGAAGGTTAGAAGGATAACTAGCCAGCTAGTTCTCTTCTTCTACCATGTGCATTTCAAGGATTATACTCAGGACCTCAGGCTGGCCGGCCATCAGCTACCCTTATGTGCTAAGCCATGTTGCTGGTCCATCCACTTCACTTTTGTGTGACTTGGTCTCTCCCTGAAGCTGGAGCATGTATTCTGACATTGTGTCTGTCCAGCAAGTTCCAGCGATCCTCCTGTCTCTGCCTCCTCAGGTCATTTTGTGACCATATTTTATGAGGCTTCGAGCTATTAATTTCAGGTTCCCATGCTTGAAGTTTTGCCCCAGGTCCCCCAAATTAACCCTTAAGCTTGAATACCATTAGAAGCTGATGTTGACTGAGAGCTTGCAGTGTGCCTAACCCAGTGTCAAGTGCACACTGTATTGAATGTTCTCTCCTGCCTGCTAGGTAGCACACTCATTTTTCAAGCAAACATGTTAAAGTTTTAAAGAGAAAAATTCAGACTCTGAAATACATAACACCCATTAGCCACAGACTAGGACTTAAGAACATTCTGATTTCAGAGCCCAAGTCATGAGCATTTTACACAAAAACTCAATTGTAGAGCCCTGTTAAGCCCTATAGAGGGCACTGTTCAGATTAAACTCACCCCACAGCATTTTCTGACACTGTGATTAAGCTGGCAAGCACCAGGCCCTGATGCTGTAGACAGGTTTGCCTCTCTCGGGAAGAGAGTGCAGTGATTCGTGTAACCTGATGTCAGGGTTATTTAAATCTCAGACCCAGCCTAGAATTTACCTTAATCATCTTTTATCATGTTCTTGAATAGTTTTACAATTTCCCTTTTTTTCCGTGAAGAATTTTACATAATGAATTCAGTTCTTGGGCGTCCTCTTCTCTTGTAGTATCTGAAGCTCTTCTGCTTTGTCCTTGATTTAATAAGCTCTTTGTCTATCCTACAGAAAGTTGGTACAGGAGGCAATCTTGTACACCAGGGATGTGTTTGGGTATATTCTCATTGCCTGGGTAAATTGTAAGCCTGGCCAGACAGAAGAATGCTTCCATAGCGACCACCTCTCCCCCCCATCTATTTTATAACTTAGGAATGAGCTATGACCCATATTTAGTCCAGGGATATTGAAATCTGTAAGGATTATATCCTAGTTTCGATTTTGTTCTGTGATTTAAAACACTTAAGGGGAGATTGGTTTATTTTAGCTCACAATTCCAGGTTACAGTCCATCATCTTCATCGTGGAGAAGTCACAGCTGTAGCAGCTTGACGAAGCTAATCATATCATATTCACACTTAACAGCTGAGAGAAAGGAACATATTCATTCTCTGCTAGTTCTCTCTACTCTTACAGAGTTCCACATCCCAAAGCCAGAGAGAATGGTGTTACCCATAATGGGATGGATCTCCTCACTGCTATGGCTATTAGATAGTCCCCTACAGGCATGTTTACAGGCCAACCTTATCTAGAGAGCTCTTCATTGAGACTTCCTTTTTGGTTAATCTCAACTGCAGGAAGGTAGCAGTTAAAACTAACCCTTGCAGATGGTCTCAATTCTGGGCAAGGTCCTAGTGAGGCCCAGGAGGTGTCTATGGAGGGGCCAGAGTGAAGCACTTAGAGATTGCTCATTTGTTCTCTCTTGTAAGGATATAGGAACTATCATATAAGTGCAGGGACCTAGATATTTTCTTACCCAACAGATAAAGTGTAGTGACGTCTAACATCTGGAGTTAAATGTCAAAAGTGTGTCTTGTGTTTTCGCTTTAAGAAGAAAACTTGTTGATGTTAGCCATCTTTGAGGACTGCTAATATAAATGCCTTTCATTCTTCCCCATATTGTGGAGACAAGCATCATCCTTCTCTCTTTGGGGTTATGGCCCTGTGTCTGTGTTTTCTTGACGTTCCCACTTTGCTATGCTTCTGCAAGATGGGAGGAAGACTGTCTTAAAGTAACAGCTATTTCTGTAAGAAGTTTGGATACTGTATGGGAAGTTTTTATGAAACTTCCTATTCCCCAAAGGCTTTAATTATTGGAAAAAATCAGTTAGACATGATCATTAACATGAGTGCTAAAGATTAAGAAAAAGACAGGCCACAGTTAATGTTTATCTGCTTGGGAAGGTTAAACGGGCGCTCTGATACCATAATGCCTTGGAAATCAGAGTCATTTTTGATCCTGAAATCCATATAGCTGTCTCCTGAGAGGCTCTATCAGAGCCTGGCAAATACCAAGGTGGATGCTTGCAGCTAACCATTTGACTGAGCATGGGGTCTACAATAGAGGAGTTAGAGAAGGGCCTGAAGGAGCTGAAAGGGGTTACAACCCCATAGGAAGAACAACAGTATCAACCAGCCACCCCCCCCCCCGATATCTCAGGAACTAAACCTCCAACCAAAGAGTACACATAGAGTGACCCATGGCTCCAGCTACTTATGTAGCAGAAGATGACCTTGTTGGTCATCAATGGAAGGAGAGACCCTTGGTCCTGTGAAGGCTCGATGCCCCAGTGTAGGTGAATGCCAAGGCAGGGAGGTGGGAGTGAATGGGTGGGTGGGGGAGCACCCTCATAGAAGCAGGGAGAGGGGGGAGGAGATAGGGTGTTTCCAGAGGGGAAACTGGGAAAAGGGATAACATTTGAAAGGTAAATAAAGAAAATATCCAATAAAAGAAAAGTAAAAGAAAAGAAGAGAAAAAGAAAACCACTCAAAACAATGGAAGGAAACTGGAGAATTTAATATATTTGTCTCTAACCTGTCACAGCCTATTTTAAATGCTTTGGAAGTCTTGTGAAAACTTCGTTTTATTCTGTCCTCCTTCCTTCCTTCCTCCCTCCCTTCCTCCCTCCCTCCCTCCCTTCCTTCCTTCTTTCCTTCCTTTCTTTCTTCCATTTTGCCTTCTTACTGTATCCTAAAACATTCTCTGGGCAATCAATTTCAGAAATGTTTCAAGGAGTCTGTCTGCCTGTTAACTACTACAAAGTATGTGGATTCCCGCTGTTGAGTGGCTGCCCACAGAAATAAGAAAACACCTATTGTTGCCATTATCTGGATAAAGGAAACACCTGAATTGGATGAATGCGGCTGCGCTGCTCTTAAGAACGGCAGTCCTGAGAAGTGATGAAGCTGTGGCAGCAGGACTTAAGATCAGGTCTATTCATCACTGTGCTCTTCCCCTAATTTGTCCACAACGACGACGATGCCAAGTGAGAGATGAGCAGGCCCTGATAAGTTTGGATGCGGGAATCACGGCCTGTTAGGTACAAGCAGTGAAATTGAGGCAGCTTAGGGACTCCATTAAGTACACAGTGTTTGGGCATACCACATCCCTAGGTAGTAGGGGCGCTGTCGAGGAGGGCGTTACACAATAAAATAATTGGGCTTGGGAAATCAACGGGGCTTCTATGGCCTCACATCTCCTTGGTGGATACCAGGGGATGGAGATACACTCCCCAACACGTACACATACTTTTAGCATAAAAGCTACACTGAATGAAATATCAGGAAGTTTCTCACTGAGTCGAAGGACTGCCAATATATTTTGAATACTAAAAAACAATGGCTATAATTAAATTTTGTACAGCTCAGGAAGGATTCCGGTCACACCATGGCCGTGAACAACCTCATGCCTTGTTACTCTCTAGACATTCCGGTGTTTGTTTGGAGCAGCCGAATAGAAATCATTCAGATCTGATTAGTTAGTGGCAAAATCTACAGAGACTTGTATGAATGTACTGATATGCATGATAAGACTAGGACCCTAAATAAAGCACCATTCCATGTGTTCCACTGCTCAGGAATGAGTTAAAATATGCAGTGTGGATTAGTTAGTTTGGCTTCTTCCATGAGCCTTTCAGACTCAAACTTTTGTGGTCCTTGATTGATCATAACTAACAGCTCAGCAGTCTAGGTGTAGCTTCTTCTTTATCTTTTGAGGTCAGCAAATTTGCTATGATAACAACTTAGAGGTTCTCATAGTCCTTGTATTCTCACTCAGGAAAGATATATTTTGTTTTAGTTATGTGTATGTATGTGGGTGTATATAAATGAGCACACTACATGCAGACACCAAAGTAGGATGTTAGATGCCCAGAGGCAGAGTTAGAGTCCATTATGAGCTGCCTGGCCTGATACGGGTGTTTGGAACTGAACTCTCCTCTGACAAGATAGTGTCTACAGCTCTTCGCTGCTGAGTCATCTGTGGTACTCTCTCACAAGGTTGTCATTGCTAAGTATGTAGCTCGGTTGGGAGACTTGTGTTCACCATGTAACTTGGGTGTGATAGTGTCTATCTATAATCCTCGGGAGGATTAGAAGTACAGTGTTACACTCAGTTATATAAAGGACTTGAGGATAGTTTGTGATATATTAGACCCTGTCCCAAAAATGAAAGGTTTTCTTTACGCTTAGCATGTGGGAAACAAGAATACCAAATTTGAAATTTTTTCTGTGTGACATGACTTTAGCTAACTATTTTTCTGCCTAGACAGACACACTCGTATACATTTGTTACATGGGGTTCAAGAAGTATTTACTTTGCTACAAACTGGCTGTTACCTTTTCTTTGAATATCAGTTTTCTTATAAAAATTAGAGCAGAAGAATATATAATTGACAAAATTTTCTACTCAACACACATATACACACCTATTATTCCTACTTGTAAAGGCACTGTGCTAATGTTAGTTTTTTTCATTTTTGTGTATGCACAAATGTATGTATATACATACATACATACATACATATGATCACATACATACATAAGAATATTCGTGCTAAAATGCAATACTTTTCACTCATTATTTTCTAAAAACTTTCTGCTAATTGATAGAAAATGGTGATTCCCCCGTGCTAACCCCACCCTGTTCTCCTTTAAGAGAATCATATTGGTGTTTGAACAAACCTAAGCTTTGCTGGTTACCTTTTCTGAATTATAAAAGGACTTTCTTAGTTAACTCTTTAGGGGAAACTTGTGCTCAGCTAATACCAGATGGCTTGCTTGGATGTTTGGAGAACTGCGGGATGGAGAGACCTAGTGTATTCCCTCAGCAGCAGTGTAAAACACGTGAATTGAGGAACACAGCCTGCCTGTTACATACTAATCCACTTTGCATTATCGTTGCTTTGTCTGGGGTGGGGATGCAAGAAGATATGAGAGAGGGGTGCAAAAGAAGAGAGAGGTTGGTCTGTAGCTCAGTACAATGGGGTAAAAACGCAGGATGGCTTTGTAAATACCCAAGGATAGCTTAAGTGTAAAAGACACAAAGATTTGTTTTTAAGTTACAGGTACATGTGTGTGCTGGCATGTGGGTATGTGTATTTGCATGTACATGCCCGTAGAAGACAAAGGAGTTGGATCCCCTGAAGCTGGGGTTACTTGTGGTGCAAACCACACCAGTTGGGTGCTGGAAGCCCATTCAGGACCTCCTGAAGAGCAGCAAGTGCTCCTAACCAGTGAGCCATCTCTCCAGCCTAAGGATAACGGTCTTCATTGCCTTCTCAGTAAACAGGAACGAGCTGCTAATTATGCCACCTTTCCCTAGAATCATTGGAAACTGAAGGCCAGGTATCTTACATACTGTCCCCAGGGCCATTTAGACAAGTCCTAAGGATTTAAATCCATACCTTTTCCTTGATCTTGCAGGGGAGGCACAGGCAACTGTGTAACTTCTGAGAGGGAAAACCTCAGTCCTTGCTAGCTGTATCAGGGAAGACTTCTTGGGGGAGGTGGCTTCTACACTGGGCTTTAAACATGATAAAGTTGAACTGGATATCTGCTAGAGAAAGAACTGGACGATTCAATTCAGCATAATAAACCTTAAAGGCCATCTGTTCTGGAACTCTAATTTGCAGAGGAGGAAACTGGGATCTGGGAGGTTAGGCGACTTGCTGTAGGACATATGGCTAATTAATTGGCTTTCGATCTGTTCTCCTGGGTCCTTTGACCAGTGCCATTTTTCTACTGTTTATGCACACCAGCTTTCATTCAGCTGGCTTTTCACGACTGGTGCATAATGGCATTTCCTAACGGGTTTCAGTTGGAAATAGAGACTTCTTCATGTATCTATGTGGGAAGATATTGGCTAGGACAGACCTGGGCAGACATGGACAGGAGACATTAGAATTTCTATATTAGGACATGTAGAATGTTAGCTTCCTATCTTTTTCTAAAATTTTGTTATTGTTTGTTCTGTTTCCTTTTTATAAATACAAGCATATAAACAAAAATACTGTGGGAAAAATGATATAAACTTTATCACCACATAGTAGATTTATCAACCTCTCAAGAAAGTGACCTTAGGCCTGAGCCAATGGCTCAGTTGGGAAGGTGCTTGCCAGGCAAGCAGAAAGACTTCAGCTCAATTTCTAAAAAATACAGCAAAAAAATCTAAGCTCTCCCGTAATCTCATCACTAGTGAAGAGAAGATAGGTGCATCTTTGGTCCTTGCTGGCCAGCCAGCCTAGCCTAAGTGACAAGTGCCAGGCTAGTCACAAAGCCTGTTTAAATGAGGCGCTTAGCTTTTAAGAAATACCAGCTAAGGTTGTTCTGTGGCTGAGATGAGGGGTGTTGTTAAATAAATAAGAGACCAGCAAGATAGCTCAAAGGGCAAAGTACTTGTTGCCAACCTAATGACCTGAGTCCAGTCTATGGGACCCACATAGTGAAGAGAAAGAATTGATTCCTGAAAGTTGTCCTCAGGCCTTTACATATATGTGGTGGCACAGCCACACACAGAGAAGTAGAATGTAATATAGAATATGTAGAAAACCGTAACAAAAGAAAATACCCTAGGTGGTTCTTAGATTAATGGCAGATAGGTAGCGCTTTTCCTGCCACCCATGGGGATTTCAAGAAGGTACATTAAGGCAGCAGGATTCTATTGTAATACAAATTCTATGGCAGCTACAAATGAAGGGTGTTGGTGGGATGGCATCTTCCGAGTCCTAAGCTGTCCCTTGCTTTAAAGCCAACCAGGCAACTTTTGCTTTCCTAATCAAGTAGTTTGCTTAGGCTTCCGAACTGCTATGTAGTCAGTCTGGGATTTGGGTAAACACTCTCTGGAAATGCAGTCATCTTACCCTGATTGTTCTCTTTGAATCCTCTTCTTCCTCTCAGATCTCAATATAGATCGGGACCTTGAAGTGTGATTGCCTTATTTTTTTTTCTTCTCTCTAGTGATTAAAACTAAAAAGCAAACCTTTCGATAAGTCCTGAGTCAGCAGATCTGCTCCTCTCTTTGGTGTAGGCTTTTAATAGACCAGCCAGATTACAGTAATTAGCCTATGTATTTCCTCATTAAAATGTCATTAGTGAAGGCTTTGTTCTTTCGAGTTCTTCAAAATTTGGTTGATTCCTTCCTGTTGTATCATCAGCTGTCTGCTAGAGCCAGGTGTTCATCTTAGGTGCCTAGGAACAAGGGTTATTTTGAATTGTCTGTGAAGAGGTGGTGTCTTACTTGCTTAATTTAGTTAGTTGCTATGAAGAGGCACTTAAGACAATGACCAGTCTTATAAAGGAAAACATTTCATTTGGGGCTGGCTTACAGTTTCAGAGGTTTATTTTATCATCATGATGAGAAACATGACTACCATGTTGGCTGACATAGTGTTAGAGAAGGATCTTAGAGCTCTATATTTTGATCCTCAGGCAGCAGAAGGGTGCTGTATGTCACACTGGGTGTTGCTTGAGCAGAGGAGACCTTAAAGCCTGCCCCTATAGTGACACTTCCTCCAACAAGGCCATACCTCCTAATAGTGACACTCTCTCTAGGACAAGCATTCAAACACAGGAGTCTATGGGTACTATACCAATTCGGATCAGCACAGGTGACCACAGAGAAGATATCAATACGCTGTGTCTTGATGACGTCTTTCTTCTATTTTGTGAGTCAGGACAGATTGTCCTTTCTCTCAGTATCTACATCGGGTTCCTAGAACCTACCAAATCTGGATCTGTGAGGATAAACAATAAACAGTTTCCCCTTGCTTTTCTTGGTAGGACTGTGAAAAGCTGAAAAAAAAAAAAACAGCAGTAATAATAAACAATTCTATAATAATGAGCTTATTTCCCACTCTCATCACAGAATGAAAATATTTGTGTTAGATAAAGCTGGAGAAATTGTTTAATCGTTAAGAACACTGGCTCTTCTTCTAAAGGACCTAGGTTTGATTCTCTGCATCACATAGTGGCTCAGAACGTTCTGTAACTCTAAGTGCACAAGATCCAACACCTCCTTCTGACCCTTACGGTAAAAAAAAAAAAATATATATATATATATATATATATATATATATATATATATATATATATATATATATATATATATATATACACACACACACATATACATACACATATATATATATATATATATATATATATATACAAACAAATATATATATATATATATATATATATATATATATATATATATATATATATATATATATATATATATATATATATACACAAACATGTAGGCAACACCCATATATATACTAAAAATTAAAAAAAAAACTTAAAAAAAATAGAGTATAGGTATTAGAGCCAGACCACTGTGAGTTCAAAGTGTAGCGTCACTACCTGTGTAACTGACTATGCTGAGGTTTAAGGTTTAACATTCTTAGTTCTCTCTATGGGATTGTGTGTAAACATAATTCCTGGAGCTTTTCTTCACACCTTGTACTCCCTATTAATGACAGGTGATCTCTGTGCCTGGTCTAGCCCATTTTAGCTTACAAATAAATGACAGAGAGGCCTGGTATTTTTATTAATAAGCGGCAGGCACTATGCTGAGTGGGTTCTGAGCTATTCTAACCCTATATGGCTACTTACTTCCTAGACATGTGGTCTTTTACCTGCATCTGAACCTTGCCTTGGCTCATGCTGGTCTGTGTGTGTCCTCATGGCTGCTCTCCTATTGTGACCTCATGGCAAATCCTCCTGGTTCTCCTGGTTCTCCTCCTCCTCCTCCTCCTCCTCCTCCTCCTCCTCCTCCTCCTCCTCTTCTTCTTCTTCTTCTTCTTCTTCTTCTTCTTCTTCTTCTTCTTCTTCTTCTTCTTCTTCTTCTTCTTCTTCTTCTTCTTCTGTTTTTTGTCTCTCTTCTTTCATTGGGACCCCTTGACTGGGACTGGAAGTCCTGCTTTATTCTCTTCTGCCCAGCTCACTGGCTGACCATTTTACTAACTAATCAGAGGTGATATAAAATGATCTTTATACATCATTGAAACAGGAGATGCTCCAAATACCATGACAATGCCAAAGTCCCAACTGAAACGAGATGTCTGGGCTCAGCAATCAGCATCTGGATACATCATGCACAAAAACCATGCCCCAACAGTTGAAGGATGTTCGTTAGGGATCTGTGGGGCCTATTTGGAAATTCAGTCATATCATGAGCATGAAGCTGAATTTGTATGGTGGAAAGTAGGGAGTCATTTGTTTTATTTTGATATATTCATGAAAGAAATGTCAATTGCTAACAAAGAAAAGACATCACCTGTGCCTTTAGAAGATGTCCAGATGAGGTGTCATTCTTGGGAAGGTCAGGCTGTTGGATGTTGTAGGTTGCAGAAGACAACAGTGGAGCAAAGGCTGAGCATGGGGTGTTACAGCGGTTGCAATCCCTCCTTGGTCCTGGGGAAGCCAGGTAGGTCTTAAGTGAGTACATGTGTTCTGGCCCATAGTACAAGAATTGCTCACTGAATGTATGCACATCTGTAAATTGCCTCTCAGATGTGCCCATTCAGTATACCCTCTCACACTTCTGTACCTCTTACAGCTACTCTTTGCGGTCATTTTAGTATCATGTGTTCATAATTTCTCACAACTGTGTATGTAGCTCTGCTTTTCTAAAAAGTAAAGGGGTTTCCTCTTAATGCTGCCACTGTTCAGCGGAACACCTCTTCCATGTTATAGCAGTAATGACACATTAGGTCAGCAGAAAGAAAATATGGATATGATTTTTAAAAGTAGAGACATAACTCATAGGAATATAATATTATATTAAGGTGTAGAGATTGAATTATGTACCATTTCTCTCATTCCAACTTTACAGTCATTTTCTGGCTATTTGCAGCAATACTAGCTTATTGTCAAGATGAAAGAACAGCCAGCTACCCTCTCACCCCGTTCTCTTCCCACTCTGTATTCTGTATGCAGATGTGGCATTTTTTTAGTAAAATTTCAGCACTGTCTTCTCTCTAAAATGAAAGTGTTTCCACTCCACGATTAGCATCTGTTTATAGAATAGTTGGTATTCTCCTAATTAGATCCTGCACAGAAATAGAAAGGCTGCTATGTAAAAGGATAATGAATCTTTATTGCACAGTCGAAATCAGATTTGTGCAAAAGGCACTTTGAAGACAGTAATAAGCAGAGACATGTATTAAATCACCCAGATAAGACGTCCTCTTTATATTTTCTATTTATAAATGGAAATTATGACTGCCCAGTGGGTTCCAGATGACATTTCCTATTACCAGCAAAGGATTTTTAGCCTTGACCATAAAAGTTATCTAAATTCAAAAGCCTTTGTGGTTTCGTGGCTCTAAAGGACACTTCTGGAAGGGACCAAGGCTGGGTGGAGAGGGTCTCTTGTCATTTCCTTTATGTGTGCATGCTGCCAAAGGCAGAGGTGGCAAGTGGGAGAAGAAAGGAAGCATTTGAATCAGCTCTGATAGGATCTAATCAGGAAACCAGTGTCCACCTCCCACGTGCAGCAACATTTGAAGTCTTCTGCCTTGGCCCCTTGAGATCCAAGCTCAGGTCCTTATAAACTCTGCCTGACACATTCTCATTGTATGCATTGTCCTGTGGCCAGCCTGGGATTCATCCCTATGCTAAGTTCTTGGAGGGGAGGTTTATCTTTGACACCTTGATGTGCCTCTGAAAAACAAAAGGAGAAATAGGAGGAGGAGAAGGAGGAGGAAGAAGAAGAGGAAGAGGAGGAGGGGAGCAGGAGAGAGAAGAGGAGTGTCAGTAGGAACATGAAGAGAAAAACAACAAAGGAGAGAGGGAGGATAGGGAAGATGAGCACAGAGAGGATTAGCTAGAGGAGGAAGGGAAAGAGGCTGGAATCAGGAAAGAAAGAAGGGACCAGGAGGCAGCAAAAGTCAATGTCAGATGAGCTGCCAGGCATGGAGATTATAGCTGTTGAGGACCTTGGAGAGTATCGTGTGTCTTTTGTGTCTATTTTGCAGTCAGAGCTTTATGTAAGATGGCAGTCTCTCCTGGACTGGACTTAGTATCGATTTACTTCCAGGCACGCCAGACCATGTTAGCATTACTAAAGGAGAAGCTGCAAGTATTTCTCTCACCCCAGCCATGAAGAATGTACCCTTTTAGCTCCTCTGTTCTCTTTTTCTTGCTTCTTGTCATTTTTTTTCCTTGCACAGCTCTCCCAGTCACCCCCCCCCCCTTTTTTTAAGTCAGAGCTGTTTTTTCAAATCATGATAGTTTCAAATTGTCGTTCTCCAGACTGTTATGTTGGAGTGAGGAAGATGGCCCTGTGGGTAGTAACACTTGGTATTCAAGCCTGTAGATCTGCATTTGAATGTTTATCAGCAGTGTAAAATGCACACACATGGTTTCTATGTGCGTATAACCTCAGCATTGTAGCGGTTGACTATAGGAGCATCCCTGGGGCTTAGTGATCATCATGCTCCGTCCAGATCCTGTCTCCAGGGAATAAGGCTGGTAGTAATAGAGCAGGACACACTGCATCCTACTTTGGCCTCTACATTCACGTGGTGGTTTGAATGAAGGCCCCCAGAGGCTCATGTGTTTCAATACTTGGTCCTCGGTTGTTGGTAGGATTAGGAGGTGTGGCATTGTTCATGAAGTTGTGTCACGGGGCCAGACATTGGACCCCACTGCACTTAGCCTCCTCCTTAGGATTCTAAGATGCGAGCTTTCAACTGTTCCTGCTGCGTGCCTTCACTCCACCATCATAGACTCTAACCCTCTTTTAACCATAAGCCCAGTTAAAATTTTCTTTTATAAAATGCCCTTGTCATGATGTTTTAACACAACAATAGAAAAGTAACTAAAGTGATGTGCATGTGCTAGCACACTTAAGTGTACTCCGCATACATCTACACACACACACACACACACACACACACACACACATTTAATTTTTAATTAATTAATTAATCTTTGCTTTTTGGAGACAGGATATCTTGTAGCCTAGGCTGGCCTGGAACTTTTTTTTTTTTTCTGTTACCCAACTTCAGGTATGTACTATCTGGGCTGACTTTTCTTTCCCTTTTTATTTTAAAGAAAGATGAAGTGTTTTTTACTAAGAAATCACTAAAATTAAATCCAACAGTTTGATAGAAACAGAGTGGGGTAACAACTCAAACTTGTGAGGGAGGCTGCTGACATCAAGGTGGAAAGGCCTTGCTGTAGGCTGAATCTGTAGGAGCAGGAGGTGTGCTGTGTCAAGGGTTCACCAGGGGAAGAAACCAATGCTTAATTTCAAGACCAAAAATACCACCGTCTCTAACCATTCTGACCCCTGCTGTTGTTTCCCCAGTTACTGTTTTGTACTTTTCCAAAAGTTTGGGAAGACAAGTTGGCTGCTGGAGCCATACCGTCTACTTATCATCCAACAGTTCATGAGACTGATTCTTTTCTTCTATTATAGGGTGTGGGTGGGAGCCTGGGATGAGCTCCTGGGCCAATTTACATGTTTCTATGTTACCTAGCTCGGATGACATATGGCGACACAGAACTCTTGGATGTATTTCCATTCTGTCAAATTCAATTTCAGAAAAAACTTGGAATATTCCAATGTTTGTTTTGTGTAACAAAAGTTCTTAGATCCTTTTTTTTTTTTTTTGGATAGACAGCAGTAATAGTGCTCTAGGAAGAATCTCTGAATTTCTAAAAAAAAAAAAAAAAAATATATATATATATATATATATATATATATATATATATATATATGTATATACATATATATATATACATATATATATATATGAATCTGATTCCCTGTTTGTTGTATCTTCTTTTAAGGGGAATTTTGTGTTTGGGATCCTGTTACATTTTATGTAAAAAAAAACAACAACAACAACAAAAAACAAAACTGGAAGTGTATTTCATATATAGCAATAGGTATAGGTATAGGTATAGATTGGATTCATGTGAAGTGATAGTGAATGTTGACTATGTATTTTTTGATTCTTTATTTATTTACTTTTCTATTATTGTAGCTGTTTGTATTGAGGAAACTTGTTCTGTAGCCCACACATGAAGGTCAGAGAGCAGCTTGCAGGAAGAGTTGACTTTTTTCTTTCACCATGTTGGTATCAGAGGGATCAAATTCAGACCGTCAGGGTTGGTAGCAAGTGCTTTTAACCGAAGAGCCAGATCACTGTCCCAAGTCGACAACTTTAAATACATTTCCATTTTGAAAACTCCTACCATTGGAATCCTCCTGTTTCCTTTATGAAAATACATGTCATGTTCCTTAGGATAGGATACTATCATAGGTGTGAGTCCAGGAGGCTTCCAGGAGGTGGATCAGTTGATGGACAGCTGTTTTCTTTCAGGTAATCACAGCTTCTTTTCTGATAGACCCTGGGAAGAGGACAGATAGTCCGAAGGAAATACCATAGGCATTGCATTAAAAAGTCCTGACATGAATTCTGCCTTTTAATTTTCCCTTCTAGAGTGGCCATAGAAGCTACCCTAACTTCCACAGCAGGGAGCCAGCTCAGTGGGCAAAGTACTTCTGAGAAACCACATTCATTCCTTAGGACCCAGGTTATTACAAACAAACAAACAAAAACAAGATGAAAACAAAGAGTAACTACAACAACAAAATAGTGAGTTGGAGAAATGTCCCAGCAGTTAGGACGCTGGCTGCTCTTTCAGAAGACCAGAGTTCAGTTCCGAGCACCCAAACTGGGTGGCTCACAACTGCCTGTGCCTTCAGGTCTTGGGAATCCAGCACCCTCTTCTGGCCTCCAGAGGTATTGCACTCAGGTACACACACCCATACATAGACATGCATGCACACAGGTGGTTAGTAATGAGTAGTTGGGCTTGCTTTAAATCCCAACCCTGAGGAGGGATGGAGACAGTCAGATTCCTGGGGCTCACTGACCAATAGTCTGCTCAGCCTATCTCATAAGGCCCAGGGATAGGGAGAGTCCTTGTCTCAAAAAGATAAGAAGGATTCTACCTGAGCACCAAGAAACACCCTTAAGTTATCCTCTGACCTCCACATGCACAAGAACCAACATAGCCATGAGTCCATGTATAGAGAGAGGTCCCAAATTATATTTTACAGAATTATTATATAGGTGACACATACAACATTTCCCTAAGAAAAATCCAGGTGGCCGATGTAAGGGCATCTAGCTTGCCATTCAGCACTTGCTGGCCCATACTTATACTAATTTATTTCAGAAGTTTGCTGCTGAATCTACTGAACAGCTTATGTCATATCCACATGGAGGAAATGCACCTAATTTGTATTTAAAGTCTTTGAAATACTCAAGCAGTTGTGTTTTTTTTTCCAGACAGTATACTGTATCTTATGTTTCTTCCTATTTGCTGTGAAACAGAAGGCAATTTGTTTTGAACCCTGTGCTCCAAACTGGTGGCTTAATTAAGCAAGTTTATTGACTGTCTCTGAGGCTCTGGTTAAAGACTGGCAAACACGTCGTGCCTGTATTAGTGTTTCTAAGCAAATAAATGGAAGCGGCAGGTTTCCCACCCAGCTCATCCCCCATTTCTCCTCCCAAACTCATTCTTGCTCTGCAACATCTCACTTATAATCTGTTAATTAAATCACTTCACTCTGCTTTATATAATTTTTAATTTAGCATTCATTTTCAACTTAGCTTTTGGCTTCATTTACTGATAATAAACAGAGTTGCATACAACACATGTCCCAGCAAAACACCCAGACATACACATACAGATGCCAATAATTTTTTTCCAGCATGCCAGGCACATTAAAATTAAAGGCAGCATCTCCCCTCACCCTTTCCATTACCAGACGTGCACCCTGTTTGAATAATACATTCTCCCCAACCATCCGCATTTGGCTAATGTGTAAAAATTATGAACAGCATGTCGCTTCTTGTACCTGTTTGAAAATTCATGGTTTTTTTACAGACACAGTGTATAGGAAACTTTTAAGATGGCCACTCACATCTTTCTTTATTATTTTTGTTTTTTGAGGTATGGCCTCATGTGCCCTGTGTACCCACCCTGTCTTGGCCTCGCTGAGGGTGGTGACCTTGTACTCTTGATCCACTAACCTCTCCCTCTCTAGGATTACAGGTGTGTATCGCTGAGTCTGCTTTATGCATTCCTGGGGATGGAACCCAGGATTTCATGTGCACTCTACTAGCTGAGCTCTAACCCAGCTTTTGTCAGTCTCCTCCCTGTTAGGATTATAGGTTTAAGCTTCCATGCCCCAGTAAGAATGGTCAATTTGGTATCTTGGTTCTGTACCCTTGACTCTGTGTGTGTGTGTGTGTGTGTGTGTGTGTGTGTGTGTGATGAAGTTTTTCTAGAATTCAAAAGAATATTATTTTTTCAGAGAAGGAGTCATGTAGCCCAGGCTATCCTCCAAATCCTCATGTAGACAAGGATGCCCTCAAACTTGTAATGTTCCTACTTCTACCACCATAGTACCTTGATTTGCAGGCACACCCCGCATTAACTGTTCATTCCGTGCTAGGTTTCATGACAGGTAAGTGCTCTAACAGCTGAGCTGTGTCCCCAGTCCCTTTCCCTACCCACATACTTTTTAAAGACATGGTCTCTTTGTAGCCCAGGGTAGGCTGAATTTCACCCTGCAACCAGGGTGTCCTCAAACTTATATCCATCTTCATGCTTGATGAAGCTCTTTGACTCATTGGTACAAGCAGTGAGGCTTTCTAGAATTACTCCTCTGTAATGTTTTAAACATGTGTAAACTCTGCTATGATAACTTAAAGTGAATTCTTTCGAGATTATAATTTTTACAGTACCCCGGATTTCAAATACATAAATTCGCTGACTAACAGTGAGACCAGAGAGTTTTCAAGACTTTGACTGTCTGAGCCACTCAGCTGCTATCTTCTGAGCAGCATAACTGGGATGTGGGTGAAGTTGCTGAAGTCCTCTCAACTAATTTCTTTGGTTTGTTTCCATGTCTCTCTTGACCTAAGTTAGAAAAGTTGATGCTGTGACATTTTCATGAACATCAATCTTTTGTAACTTTTCCTAACACTTGCCTACATTTGGCCATATCCTCTGACTTCCTGCCAGTGAGTCAGCAAAAGCCATGTGATTTGTGCTTTTTGTTAGGCAGCGTGTGAATGGTGATTGTGACTAAAAAAATGTGGTCTCATCCCTTATCCTAGTTAGCTGCAGCTGTCCACATGAACTAGCCTAGAATCATCTGATGAAGTTTCCATTGAGGGCCTATACGCCTCAGATTCAGCCTGTGGGCATGTTTGTAGAGGATTGTCTTGATTGTTACAGGGAAGCCTAATGTATTGTGGACATCCACATTCCCTAGGTAGATGATCGTGGGCCATAGAAGAAAGCTAAGTGAGCATGAGTATATGAGCAGAGGAGCAGGCAGGCTTCCTTTTCAAGTCCCTTGTTGAGTTCCTGCCCCAAATCTCCTTGGTGATATGCTGTGACTAGGAAGTATAGTTGTTTTGTTTGAGCACTTTTTCACTGTAGCATATGAGACTAGGACCCTTGTGGAGGTGATATTCTAGAATAGGAAGACATACATTTTACAGGTACTCACTATACAAGAACAGAGTTATGTCCACCATGTCTGAGCATGTGGGAATCCATGCTTAGACCAGCAATATTATTTACATCAAATGTCTCAGTTAGGGTTTCTATTGCTGTGAGGAAACAGTATGATCAAAAAGCAAGCTATGGAGGGAAGGGCTTATTCAGCTTAAACATCCACATCACTGTTCATTATCAAAGGAGGTCAGGATAGGAGCTTAGACAGGGCAGGAGCATGGAAGCAGAAGCTGATGTAGAGGAATCCCATAGAGGAATGCTATCTACTGGCTTGCTTATCATGGCTTGCTCACCTATTTTCTTATAGCACCGAGGACGACCTAGGGATAGCACCACCCACAGTGGGCTGGGCTCTCCCCCATTAATCACTAATTAAGAAAATATCCTACAGGTATGTCCACAACCCAATCATATGGAGACATTTTCCTAATTGAGGCTCCCTCCTCACAGATGACTTTAGGTTGTTTCAACTTGACATAAAACTATACAGCACACCAAGATTCAAAGGATAGCTGGTGCTTTAATAAATATGAGGTTGTGTTATATGAAGAGACATTGTGTACAGAGTCCTGTGTCCATAATGCAAATACTTGTTAGGATATCTCAAGTAGGTAAAGGGTGGGTTTCATGAAGCTAGCAGGATATGCTAATGTTAGATTTTTATTCTTTGGGCAGTGAATGTAAGATTTTAGGTAATGAGTGACTCAGTGGATTTAATGTACATGAAAAACATTATCATATAGAAATGATGGTCAGATATATACATTATACAAGGTAAATGGTGACAACCTAGTTAACCAAAGCAGGTGACAGTTGTGGAGACAGTTAAAGGTGGACTAATTTGACAGTCTTTTGTAGGTAAATGGGCAGGACTTTTGATCAGTTGAACCTAGGTAGAAGGGAAAAATCAAGTGTAATGGGTCATGTGGGTTTCTGGCTTGAGCAGTTGTGTAAATGGTAGTAATTTTTCAGTTTGAAGGTGATAAAGTACTTGTTATACCTACCTTGTGATTGTGATCTCAGAGTCAAGGGCAGAGGTCATCGCTCATAAAACACATAGAATTGAGAGTCTTCTGTATGGCAGGTCTTCGATTTCAGGAGGAAAAAATGAAATTGTTATTTTGTTTTAGAACCTTTAATCACTTTTGATAGCCACCTGCCCAACACTCTTAGTAATAACTGGCAGGATTGTTCATTGAAAATTTGACAAATTGCAAAATAATTTCAGAAGTTGTATATTTTTTAACATCTCCCACCTTTGCATATAATTTGTGTGTATGTGTATGTGTGTGTGATGGAAATTTGTATGCATAAAGGTCAGAGGACTACTTACAGAAGTCAGTTCTCTTTTTCCAACAAGTGGGCACCAGAGATTGGATTCACTGGGTGTGGCAAAAATGCCTTTACTCTACAAGGCATCTTTACAGCTCACTCTTCTAGTGTTGTGCTAGCGCTGGTGTTGTGTTCTATGGTTAAAAGAGTGTTGTGGAGTTTTCTATATTAGCATGTTGTAACTTTTTATGTTGAATCTGGACAGCACTGGGAAAAATATATGAGTCCTTAGTACTGTAAGACTGGATGGAAATCACAACCTTGTCACTTGACTAGTGATGGATGTGTTTCTTTTTAAGCAAATGAGCTGTAGCAGACATTTTTGGTACCCACTCTCATTCCCTGCCTTTCCATTTCAGTTCATACTGGCCTTTTCTCCACCTGACTGTCCCCATATTCATTTATCTACATGGTTTCTCTTGTCATTGAATTCTGTTTTTCCCTAGGAGTAGTAGCAATAAGAAGGAATTAACTTATTTGGACACTCCTTAGACGGTGAATATTGTGAATTACTTCTTCACACCTTGAGTAATTGTATTCTGAAGTGTGCATTTAAACTGGCTTTTAAATTCTATTTGCCCGTGGTGCTAACTTGACCCTCATTCTATTCTCGTACTTTTCTAATTTTATGTATAAACTTCTCAAAAGCCAGCTTTGGGGATATCCTACACTCTCTTTTTTCTTTATCTTTAGTCACTTCGCTACTGTACATGTCTGTTATGAGCCCTAATCATGTATGACTCCCAGTAAGCATCTATCCTTTAGCAAAAAGCCTTGGTAGAGTCCACGTTAGGTTGTGTATCTGAAACCATTAATTATATAAGAGTCACAGGTACCAAGTTCATGGGGCTATATATCAGTTAGCCTCAACATATGCACTAGCCTCAACATATGTATTTCATTGGGATGGTGTCTGTATCACAAAACTAGACTAACATCTGTTTCCTAAATAAGAAAAGTCTTCTCTCAATTCCTTCTTATTTCAGATTTCACCTTAGTATATATTAGTGGTGACATCATTGCATTTATTCTTATTCTTTAAGGTACAAGCTTTTTTGTACACCATCAAAATATATCCTGGTACTTAAACTATTTTGGGAGAATGAGATTTCTTTTCTTTTCTTTTCTTTTCTCTTCTTTTCTTTTCTTTTCTTTTTCTGTAAATCACCTTTCATGATTAGTTTTCTTTTTCTTTCTTTTAAATTTGCTTATATATTTTTTTCTTGTTTCCAACACTGGACATATTAATCTGGAGTTTTATTTGCCATGGAAAAGTACTGTCTTGGCACTTAAAATAAAACAAAGGGAGAAAAACAAGTTGAAGGAAGATAGTTTTGTATTGTTTGTCTCTTCAGCATTCCTAGATGTATGTTTATATTAGCCAAGGTCTCAAGTAACCCAGGATTTTCTGCTATCTGCATTCTCTTTCAGTGCATTGACCTGGAAATTAATGATGATCTAGGCAAAGTGGTGAAAAAAAATAACTGAGAAGTTTGGAAGACAGCTACAGTCTTGTGCTCATGGTTGAATGGAACACAATATTCATTCCTAGCTTACTTTTCTTATCTGCAAGGACCAGAGATGGAAATGTATACTTACTAGACTCCCTTGCAGCTAGAATTCTGTGTGTGATTTAAATGTATTTGTTAGAGATTTTGTTTTCTCATTTTGTGTTATTTGTTTCGTTATGATCCAGACAGCATGTTACCAGATAGTTCAGGCTATCCTGTAATTCACTAAGTGGTTCTGAAATAGCCTATGACCCAGAATCCTTTTATATTAAACTCCCAACTGCTAGGATTACATGTGATTGTTACCAGAGTAGGCTGTGAACCTGGGATAATAAAAATGAGGTAAATGTCATGCATCTTCAGCATTAACTGCTTTGTTCTTTTGTTTGTTTGTATTTCTTTTCCTGACATACAAAATTGTGATTTTGTAGTTGTTGTTCAGCAGAAAGGCTTTTTAGTTTTTTCAACTATCTACTTTCTGGATGTCAAAGGACCTGGGTTTTTATCCTGTAAAGGGTCAGAGTGAACCCTAGTACATGTTGTAGCCCAGCCATAGAGAAAACCCAACTCTATGTGTCCCTGCTGCTTCCTTACCATACATATTAGGTTTCTTTTGTTACTGTGATAAAAGCCAAGTTTGTTTATTTTGGTTTTGCTTTGTTTTTGTTTGAATGGTCTGTTTTTGAATTTTTTTTTTTTTTTTTTGCTTATGGTTCCAGAGTGATAAGGTCCTTAATGATGGGAAAGATTTAGCAGTAGGAGCAGAAAGCATAGAGTTTCCATAACCTCTGCAAATACTGCCACTGACTTGAGACTTTATAAAATTAAATTCAAGTTTATATAACTATGAACTATGATGTTAGATCTGGTAACCAAGTAACTAGTGAGCGTTATATGCTAAGTGCATAGATGAATCTCATACAGAGGTGGCAGGGAAAAGAACAGAAAATACAGGATATTATCACAGTTTTTACTTTAAAATATGAGTTCTAGACTCTTCCATGTGAATAGTCATTATGGATGACTTTATATGACTAAAACCTGAGAAAAGATAGTCAGAGGTGATAGCAAATATACATGTGTTCTATAACATGATAAGTTGCTAAATGTCTTTCACAAATTTACAATGTTATGCTTTGATACACAATCAGAACTCTTACCTCAATAGGGAGGAAAGTTTTTTTTTTTATTCTAGAGCCACCTATGTGTTACCATGGTTTGGGAACACAGGTTTAGATTACCCCAAACTCCAAGTTCCAATATCAGTAATTCACAACTGCCTATAACTCCTGCTACAGGGCATCCCAGTGTCCTGTCTACCCTTTGCTATACCTACATACAGATAAACACGTATTAAGGCTATTTTTAAAAAACGTAAAGCTCTTTTAAAGACAAAAAAAAATATGAAAGTTTACAGAGTGTGAGGAATGACATCGAAATCGACCTGTGTACAGCTCCTGGGTGTGTGCTGGGTTGTAGCTTCACAGTATTTCCACCTGCGTTGTTCCTAACTTGTGATGTCTGCAAGGGGTATTTTCTTTTCCCTCCTGCTACAGAACCGTGACTTCTCAATGAGGAGAAGCAGGACAAGGTCTCTAACCTTTCATTTTAGAACTCAGAGGATAGTCCCGTGATTGAGTCCCTGTATTATATGGTTTTAAAAAAGCAGAAAATCTTATTTGCTGGGGCCCAGGCATGCAGCTGAAGGTACTATGGTGTAAGCCAGGGTCCGTGCCCTCAGGGTCTCTAATCAGCCACCGAGGCATGCATTACCACTTCCTGTTTTCCATTCATTATGATAATTCCCCACAAAGTCCCAACCCCACCTCCACCAATTATTTTTGTCTCAACCTTCTAATTACAACATTATATGACCATTCAGCCTGGTACTAATTAAATCATTACTTAATTCACAAAGTGTGTGATAATGCTGATGCTTTTTGTCAGCTGAAATTACAGCATGGCGCCTTGTTTTCTTTACTTTCTGAGGAGACAGGAAGGAGCAGAAAGGCTGTTCCTCTGTCCAAGGCCCCAAACTACCCTCTAGTAGGTAGATGACCACCGTCTAGACTGGACCCTGTTTTGAAGAATGAAAAGCAATGGGAGGTGTGGCCATTTGACTAAGCAAGAAAGGGCTCTCTCAAATGAGACAGAGCAGGACTTATTCCGGAGCCAAATATGAATGGGTATGGATCAGAAGCATTGATCAGTTTTCCCGATCAATAACAACGTTCCAGTGAGGTAGCAGTTTCATGAAAAGAACAAAGTCATAAAACACCACACTTTGGGGATGGAGGACCTTTCTGGTTTACATTGGTCTTGCAAAGATCCCAGGTTCTGTTCTCAGCAGCCATGTAGGAAGGTTAACAACCACCTGTAACTTAAGCTCTGTGGCAATCCACAGCCTCAGTCCTCCATGGTCATCAGTACTCAGGTCCACCTCCACTGACACACACGTACACGTAGTTTGAAAAATATGAAATTCTAAAAACATACTTTTCAAATATCGGTGGCAAGCATTCTGTAGGAAAGCAGGGAAGACTGGGGTCTCACATGCATTCCAAGCCCTTGGATTTGTCAGTTTGGGTCTCTTTGTACACAGCAGAAGATTTACCCTGTGGTCACAAAGGTGTCAGACACAGACAGAGAGGAGTAACAAACGGCTGACACTGGGACTAATGATGGCTCAAGCTAATTTGGGTCAGGACTTGCAGCATTCCATCCGTGCCCCTCACTGAAGCTGTAATCAGTTCGTCAGCTTTTGTGATAAGAGCTTCTTTCCAGGAAGTCTCAAGAGTTTACCCTTGAGACAAGAAACTAGAGTCTCAACTTTTTCTTGAAAATACATTTTTGGAAAAAAAAATTAAATTTCACAGTCTCCCATTTTCTCCCATATTGTCATGTTGTTCTTCATTTTCTATTATTTTTTTTAACAGACTAAAATGGTAACTTGTCTCTTTTCTTGTTTTTAAAACAGATTTGTTTTCCGCTCAATTAGACTTGTGATCCCAGGAACACAAAGTAGTGTTTTTCCCCTTCTGGAGACAGACACCGTGTGATGGGCAAATTATCAGGATTAATTATACCAAATGAGGGAATAAGCTCTAACAGAAACCATTTCTCTCCTTGCTGGTGATACTTTTTTTTTTTTTTAAGATACAATGAACATCATGCACGTTGATGGCAGGGTGAAATTGACAAGTGGCCCTATGCCATGATTTTTATTTTTAATTGCTAGTCAACTAATTAGCCAGAACAACATGTTATATAATGCACAAAACTGTCGCTCACGCTCTCTCCCATAAAAAATGAGATATATGGTGTGGAAAGTTCTTTAAGTGCTAGCCAAGCCTGAGGCAGGGGTGGGGCAGGGAATTTAAAACTGTGAGGTTCATGCTCTGATGCCAGGAACTGAGGAGGGTCATGGAAACCAGGAGGCTGAAGAGACTTGAAGAAATCCTAGGTAAATAAGACATACTTTATTCACCAGCACACAGACAGATGCTGCCAAGCACCTAGACACATGCTGACACATACTGTCCACACATAGACACATACACAGGATGTCACACAGACCTTGGTGGGTACATATAGGCCTATACAGACTGGCAAGCAAAGGCACTAGGCTTTGACCTCCAAGGACATATTCATATGGAATGCACAAAGTGATTTTCTGCCAGGAGTAGGTATATACCAGACGGTATCATTGCTTGTTTTAAGTTTCCTGGACATCCGGTGTTAGCCATTTTGTGTTGACTCATAGGGCCATGAATGTTCATTGCTAGCCATCTTGGTCCCTGGCAAACCTGTGCCACTGCTGTGTTACCTAAACATAGCTAGCAATATGGTCCTCTGGTGCCTTCAAAAACTCTGACTTCACAGAGTAAAGTAAATGACCCCCTTCTCCCACATGGAATAGTGCATTTATGTTTTTGACATTTAAGTAGAAACCAGGAGCAAACATTAGACAATATAAACCATGAAAATAGCATCTATCCTTAGTATTACATAAAAGGAGTATGGTGGTACATACCCACCTGCAATCCTGGTACTCAAGAGGTGGAGGTTATTCTTAGGTCCTTACTGAGTTTGAGATTAGCCTGGATCAAGCAACAACAAAAGAGACAGAGAAGTATACCCTTATAGAAACTTCGTTACAGAGTCTAAAATCCACATGTAATTGATTGCATACTAATCAACTGTGTTGCTTGTAGACAACAAACACTAAAGCATCAGGCACACTGATCACCACAAACCTTCTTAATTAGTGTTTCTGTGACTATGAAGAAGAACTGTGACCCAAGAAACCTGGGGAGAAAAGGATTTATTTGGTTTATGCTTCCACATTGTGGTCTATCACTGAATGATGTCAGGACAGGAACTCAACCCAGGAAGGAACCTGGAGGCAGGAGCCAATATAGAAGCCATGGAGTAGTGTTACTTACTGGCTTGCTCCTCTTGGCTTGTTCAGCCTTCTTATATAATGAAGAACCACCAGCCTAGACGTTACCACTAACAAAGGGGTGGGCCCTTTCCTATCAATTACTGATTAAGAAAATGCCCTACAGCTTGAATCTTATGGAGTCATTTTCTCAATTGTGGTTTCCTCCTTTCAGATGACTCTATCTTGTGTCCAGTTGACATAAAATGAGCCAGCACAATTGGCCTCTTGTTAATTTGACACAGGAATATATCATTGTTAAGCCATAACCTTCCTTTCCTTATTCATCTACAAGATCACACATGAATATCAAAATTATAATAAAAAGTTCCAAATTTTATTAGTCTCAAAGTCCTTAAAAATTCAAACACTGAAAAAAGTTCAGTCTCTTAAACATATTAAGTCTCCAAAAATCTAAAGACTTTGTAAAGTTCCCAAATCTGATTAAAAGTTCAAAGGCTCAACTGTAGGCACCTGAAAAATCAAAAATGAATTAAATACATTCTTTCTTCAAGAGAGAAGTACCAGGGCAAAGTCACAGTGAAAGCAAAGCCAAGCCAAACTCCAGCTGTATAAATAACTCAGTGTCTAATATCTGGGATTCACACAGCACCTTCTCCGCTCCTCCAATACCCTTGGGTCATTTGTCTGACTCTGCTCTCTACAGCATGCACACCCAGTCTTCCAGGCTCAAGTCATTTCCACGGCATACAAGCTGCTGTCCTTGTTGGTCACCCCATAGTACTGGCATCTTTAAGATGTTGAGCTATCTTGCAGCAGCTGTGCTGACGCAAAGGCCACGGAGGGGTGCTGTTCATTGGCTTGCTCAGCTTTCTTGCTCTTTCTTTCTTATAGAATCCAGGACCAACCAGCCCAAGAATGGTACCACCCATAATGGGCTGAGCCCTCCCCCACCAATCAGTAATTAAGAAAATGCCCTACTACTTGATCTCTCGAGGCATTTTCTCAATTGAGGTTCCCTCCTTTCAGATAACTCTAGCTTGTGTCAAATTGATATACCACTAGCCAGCACAGAAGCGATGCATTTAGGCAAGATTATGATACTTTAAACTATTTCTTGGATAAAAATGATTCTATCATGGATTTTTCTGCTCTCTTTTCTTCTTAAATTCTTACCAATGTAACATGGCCATGTTCATGTAATTTCTTTTCTCAACTCTGTTCAGGACTTGTATTGGTCATAGTGCTGGGTTTTGCACTTGCAATTCATGATTAAAATGTCTATCAAAACCCTACAGTGGGCAAACACTATTAAAAATCCATCTCAGGGGGAGAGGGAAGAAAAAAAAATCCATCTTAGACCTCTACGGATTGCTATAAATACCAGAAGAGCTAGAAATATTCTAATGAACTAGAGTAGGACTAGTCAAAGCAACCTCTTTATCCAATTTTACATCTAAATGTCTGTTCACTCGTGTCGTGGCTCAGCATCTGTGTACTTTATTAAAAACTAATCTACTTGTATGATTATCAACTATTGTTCAAAAGGGAAGCAGATCTCATAGAGGGTTTCCAGTTCTTTGGATAGCCTCATGGTACAGAATAATTTTCTTAATATCCTTTCTGCTGTATTCAAAATACTTTCGAATAAATTAACTTCTTCCAGAAAGGAACGTAAATTGAGTTACCTTGGTTCAGTTGAAGGATGACTTGGTCCATTCATTCCGCTTTCAGATCTTTGCTTTAAAGGGATACATCTTTCATTTCTTCCTAATAACACTTAGTAAAATCCTGCTCTAGAGCTGAGAACTAAGCTTGTGATATTCATTATTTTGTTGATTTCTTGAAACAATGCTGTCTTAGTTGGGGTTTAGTGCTGTGAACAGACACCATGACGAAGACAACTCTTATAAAGAGAACATTTAACTGGGGCTGGCTTCAAAGGTTCAAAGGTTCAGTCCATTATCATCAAGGCAGGAGCATGGCAGTATCAGGGCAGGCATGTTGCAGGAGGAGCTGAGAGGTCTATACCTTCATCTGAAAGCTGGTAGCAGAATAGACTTTCAGGCAGGTAGGATGAAAGTCTTAAAGCCCACACTCACAAGACCACACCTCCCAACAGTGCCACTCCCTGGGCCACTCATATACAAACCATTATAGTCCCTGTCTTTTCCTGTGCTTCCTTCTGTGTCAGTGGCCTTGATGGCAGGGACTGGATGGATATCCTCACTAGGAACATCTGGCTGGGCTCGAGGCACGGGAACTCTGAGACCTGCTGCCCAGTGATCAGGGCTCTGCACCATGGCATCCCTACCCTATATCCTTCAGAACGGCACAGGGCCAGATCAATGTCTGCCACTAGGCAGAACCAGTGCCATGGGGTCTTGGGAATGCTGTAGGTTTAAGCACAATTTCTCTTTCTTATTCATACTGTTTTCTCTTTCACAGATATGTGTATGTGGTGTGCATGAATGTGTGTATTTGTTCACATGCATACATGTGGATATATGTATGTGTGGAGGACCGGGCTTGATGCTGGGTATCTTCCTCAGTCTCTCTCCAGTGTCTCTCCCTTTAATCCTGAGTTCACTGATTCAGGTCATCTTGGATAGCTCACTTCAGGGATGCCCGGTCTCTCTCCCTTAAACTTCTATTACAGGTGGCCTACCACACCCACTTGACATCTAATTGGTCCTGACTATTAAGAGATAAGCATTGTACCCATGAACTGACTCCCAAGCCTTGTTTTCGTCTTTCTCAATTATTTTACTTTACTTTTCTGTTTGGATTTACATCAAAAGCAAGTCTCTCAAACAGGTTTTTTGTTTTGTTTTGTTTTGTTTTTTTATTTTAATGTAATCTAACATTCTTTTCTTCTTGGGCTTGGTAACATAGTGTATATTTTGACTGGCATGGATGGATTCATGCCTTGTTTTTATTTTTAAAATTCGTGTGTTTGTTTTGTTATTGGTTTTCCTTGCCTTATTGTTTTGTTTAAAATAGTGTTTTTAGAGTGTCATTTTGCCTCTTCACTCTGTTTCTGAGTACTGGTGATAGGATTTACACATTTCTATCATCTATTTTACTTTAACACTAACTTAGTTAAGATGACCCTAGACACATTCAGGATGGTCTAGCCTTCAGCAGTACTAGCTTAAGTTCTGATAATAGGCACAAACTTTTAGTTTATTTACAGCTTCGTGTCCCCCCTTCTGTGTTATCATCATTGTATATATTACATCTATATATCATAAGTTCAACTGTGGATTTGTTTAAGAACAAGATTTAGGGATTGTGAAATGTCTAGTTAATTAAAAAGTACTTGTTGCCATACTTGGGAACCTGAATTTGATCCTGTGGACTCACTTGGTGGAAGGAGAGAACCAGTTCCCTCAACTTCCCTTCTGACTTCCCCATACATTCTGTGACACAAGCACTCCTCAGTAATACTTGCAAAAACTAAGACCACTGTTTCAGAGAACATAAAAAAACATGTTGATGATTTTGTAGCCATATGATGACTACATGCTTCCTGTTTTTTTTCTCTTTCATTATTTCTTTTATCAATATTCTCTTCCCTCATATAACTATTTTTATATGTTTTGTGCTATGCCATAAATCTATGATTACTGTTTGAAGCCGTTTGTCTTTATTTTTTTTAAAGAGAAGTCAAAAGTGAGTCCTATAATTACCTACTTAATTGCTTTTGATATTGTTTATTTTCATGTGGATTTGAATTACTGTCAACACTCTAATTAACTTTAATACTATTTGTAAGGAATTTTTGATGCCAATGCTAAAGAGATGGTTTAGCAGTTAGGAACACATAGGAACTTATAGAGGACCTGAATTTGGTACCCAGATTCCATGTTGTGCAGTTTACAACCATCTGTAACTCCAGTTTTCACCCTTTTCTTCCCAAATGCAGAGCAATGAGTAGAACATAAATACTGAGTGAATTAATACTAGCAGATTTAAAACATGGGATTATTTGCTAGAAATGGGATTTTATGTTGTTGTTGTTTTTTACTTTCCCAAAATGCAATACTATTTGTTTGTATCTATTTCAAACAATACAGAATTAAAAAGCAGTTTTTAAATTAGATGAATCAATTAGCTTAAAAATGTCCCCCCAAACAATGATTTCTTTGTTCTAAATGTCTAGAGTTACCTGAGATTCTTAATTGATAG